>LRSR01002817.1:0-18583 GCA_001579985.1 Hypsibius dujardini
GACAGCGCTAGAGCTGGGGGAGGTCAGTTCCCTGGCGAACAGTCCACTCATTTGTCATTCATAAATGATCATTTGTGTTGTGTGAACTCTCTCTTTCTCTCTCTCTTTCTCGAGGAAGAAAATCGATTAAGCATATAAACCGACCGGCACGCTTTCCCAACGCAGATAATAACTCTACATTTACATAGACAGATCCGTTTTTCCTAATGGTCAGAAATGTCTCTCTGACTTCCTCCATGCCATGAAATAACCAGCCGTGTTTTTGCAGATTGCAAATGATGTCTTTTGTAAGAACGTGAATCTCTGCTTTTTTGGTTCAACTGAAAAGAAAACTGAAACGTGCAGACACCACGTGCGGTTAACACTAACAGGGAAGGCTATTATTGTTCATAGCGAAGAAAAAATGGTTTAAGTACACAAACAAGTAAACAGAAAAGAAAACAGACAGACAGATAAACAGACAGACATGCACGCAGGCAGGCAGACTCACACACAGACATACAGAGAGATATGCATGACAGACAGACAGACAGGCATGCAGACAGACAGACAGGCATGCAGACAGACAGACAGGCATGCAGACAGACAGACAGGCATGCATGCTGATAACATTCAGACAGTCAGACAGACATAAAAATCAACAATCAGAAAAACAAACATACAGACATACAAACGGAAAAAATACAGGCAGACAAACAGACAACCATTGCATCTCACACGATTATCAAATAGCTCAGGAAGTTTTTGCCCAAGGATTACTGAATCATACAAAACATGGAGCCAGGAGTGGCATTACTACCGAAGTATCCTCGCCTCCAACAATCAGTCAAGTGTAAAAATAGGTCGAATGTGGCAGAAACTTATCTTCTCCTTTCATGAGGTGGGAACAGTACAGAAACGCATTCCATTCAGGAGCACGCCCATGTAAGTGGCATGATGGAGTTCCAAGAGGACACGCATGGACACTTTAATAACTGACCTACTAGTTTTAGATGAATGAAAAAGAGGCTACACCAAACTGACCACCGCTTTCTTAAACAGTCTGAACAGCCAAACCGTCTGTAAAGAGGACACTGCATACCGGCGTGCGACTATGCATTTTACAAAATATCGTCCTCCTCGTCGGCGATCTCTTTGGCCAATTCCGCCTCCTGCTGCTCCCGCTCTCGCCGCTCCTCCGCTGTCTCCAGGTCCCCGTGGTAGGACTTTGGGGGGAAGCGCATCGCCTTGACACTCTGATCGTAGGTCTCCAGGCAGAACTTGATACGCTTGTCGTACGCGACGAACGGATCCTTGGTGGCGTACACGTTGACGTTCTCTTTCGAGACCAGAGTCCCACTGTCCGCCAAGAGTTGCGCTTCGATGGCCCGCTCGCTGATGGCCTTGGCCAGGATAAAGTACACGTCCTCCACACTCTCCAGCTGGAGCTTCTTCGCCACATCCACCACGGAGATGCGCGAGTAGGCGCTGTTGATGGTGCGGATCCCGGTCTTGATGACGTTGTGGCGGAGTCGCACAATCAGGGAGTATGTCTCGTCCTTCTTGAACTGCTCCGTGTACGTCTGCAGGGTTTCGTTGAATCGGGCCAGCTTTCCAGCACGAATAGCTAAAGCAGGAGCAATGAAGCTGTTAAAAAACCGCCAGTAGGGATAGGCTTGAAAAAGGGACGCATAACTTACCAAGGGTAACCTGATAGTAGGGAACCAGACACTTGCGGTATTCCTTCTCCAAAAACATCGATCGTTCCGGGATGTCACCCAATAAGAGCTCAACAGTTACAAGCCATTTCTGGACCTGCAACGGAATTGAAACGACATTTGAGTGTCAACTGTCAAGTTTCACCTAACTGGATTTAGTACGATAATGCTAGTAAATCAGAAATAATACAGAAATGAACAGAATAAAGAAGACGTCTTTTTCACTCATTGGAAACCAGGAAGCTCTCACTAATTCCGTCCAGAAACAGACAGACAGGCGGATACATTCATAGGAGCAGTGCCGTCACTGTAGTTTGACTGAGTGACGCAGACGTATTACACTGACAATGGGTGGCTGGCACAAATAAAAAGGTCTCTGACAGCAACCACGGAATAACTCGCAGAACTTACAGTCTGCTTGAAACCGATAGCGCCATGAGTGGGCACCTTTCGGGACGCCTGCAGCAAATGCTGATGCGCCTCCGAGTAATCCAGCTTGGTGGCTTTGATACGGCCCAGGTAGTACTGGAAGCGCGCCAGGTGGTTATTGTGGACCGACTCCGGGTAGCTCAATTTGCCCACCAGCTTCTCCGCCTGATCATATAGATTATCCTGGATGTAGCTGCGCAGCAAGGCATTAATCAGCGTGGCTTGGCCCTCTTCATCCTGACGTAGGGTGGACGTGCGGAGCCGACACAGTAGGAAGCGGCGAAGGGAGCTCAATCTTCCGTTCACTTCATAGGCGCGAGCATAGAGAAAGTAAACACGAGCGGCGAGCGGATCCATGGTCCGGCGTGTATTCGAAATTACTTTGCCCATCAGCGTATCAGCGCAAGCCAGTGCCTAAATGAAAGTAATTTATCAGAAGACCGTTCTTAAGAGTTTTCAATTAAAAATTCTATTTAAATTATTTATAGCACTACATAGAAAGTTCAAATAACCCATAAACTATGGGAATAAATGAGAAATATTAACTGCTGAAGTACTCAACCGATCAATCTACCAATAAAACCAAATGAAATAAACTAGAATTAAACTAATCAACACATCAATCAACTAACTAATCAAGCTATTACTCCAAAACGCTACGCTAATCAATCAATCAACCGTCGAATCACACAGCTTAGTCAGCAACAAACTTACCTCCGCATTCTTCCCGTTGTCCAACAGATGAATCAGCACCAGCAGATGCAGATAAACATTCACCTCCGGAATCATCGTGCCCTGCTTGTGGATGGTGTTGGCTAATTTCTGGAAGACCGATCCGTAGGGCGACTTTTTGGAATCGTCCATCGTTGAGTCATCCACCGTTAACTGCAAAATCAAAACAACCCATCACAACTTCCCATCGCTTTCCCGTCCGTCCCCACACATACATCACCAACGAATTGGGCGAAATAAATCTTATCATCCTTGTTGATGCACACCCCACGGATCACCCGTCGCACCACGGCCACGTTGAGATTCTTACGAATGTACGCCAGCCCGCGCACCGGACGCACCACCAACCGCGCATCGCCCGCCGTCACCGCCCGCTCCAGCAGTTTGATAAAGTCCTTGATGTCTGAAAATAAATTGAAAGTTGCAAATGCAGAACGAACGGGGGAGTTTCGAGGTAAATAAACATGGCGAACCTTCCACCGTTGTCGTCTCCAAATTCTCTTTCTCCGCGGCTGCCTTAGCCAGGGCGTCCTCACCATTCACCTCCTTCGCGCCGTTTTTCAGCGGCTCAGGGTTGTCCACTTCCATGACGGCGGCCATAATTTATCCCGGGTTGAGATTAATATTGAATCGAAAATGCAGCAAACAAAAAGTTGAGGGGAAGAAGCAATGTTGATTTTTTTGTTGAGTGAGAGTGAGACGGCAAAATACGTGGCAAAAGGTTCTTTAAATCGGCTCATCCGCCGTGTCATGTGATGTGTTGGTCGTTATAACTTCCAGCACGTGGGTGCAACACATTACGGACTGAAATGGCTAATCAGTACTTTGTCCAGGCAAAATGCGCGGCCAATTCGCTTGCAATCCTAAGGCGGGCAGGAAATTCCCACCGGGTATATTCTATGAAGGTACTTATTATGGCAATTCTCTGCCTATTTGTGAATAAATATACTTTCAAAATTTAATCAAAAAAGATTAAAATCTATATTTTGGATTTTCTAGTTTGTTTTCTCATACAGGAAACATGTCTAATTTGCAAGTATGGTGGTTGACTGGAGACGTAGGAAAACAAAAACGCAGTAAATTTCCACCAATTACTATACACAGGGGGCTCGGGGATTGAAACCTGAGTCATGTATGGGCTATCAAGCTCATCCGTAAATAACGACCAGGTCTCTACAAGCAGCACGCGATGCACAAATAAAAAGACTCAGACACGGGATGATCGCTCACTCCCACACACACACATCGATCCAGCAGCAGCTGCTGTTCTTATATTCCACCCTGAAATTTCCAACTGCACTTTAGAGTTGGTTTTCCCTTCCCATTTCTGATATCCTTCCCACACCATGGAGTCACGGGGATTCCTGGTGCTGTGCTTAGCAGCAGCAGCATCGCTCGTCCACTGTCGGGAGAGCACCGTCAGCAGCGACATTCGCGATTACATCGGACTCGGGAGCAGCGCCTCTTCTTCCAGTGCCCGACCAGAAACGGTCTTTGTTTTCCTCACTGCCAATGAATCCGGCAGCGCCACGGGCGGGATAAATGATGGCGATCTGTTGGCGGTCGCGGGAGACCTGGAGCAGCGTGATCCGCATGCCATTTTCGCCCACTACAACGGCGACAGTTTAATCACATCTCACGCTTCCCTGTTCGACGATCTGGACAACGTGGTGGGTGATGCGAGTTTCACGGCGGTTTTGGAGCGCGTGAAGGGCCATCAGAAGAGGGGCACCCTGGCGGATTTGGTGGTGTTACAAGGCTTCCCTGACAGTTTGCAGGTGAGTTCATTGAATGATTGGTGGATTGTCGATCAATTGTTTTTACTCTGTACTGTACGATTGATTGATGATTTTTTACTGATCAAGAAATTAGTGTATTTGATTGAGTCCTCGTTTGATTGACGGATTGACCTGAACTATTTTCATGCCTCTAATCTCAAATCTAAATGGAATGATTCTGACCGGCGCTTTCGTTGCAGACGGAAATTTCTCAGCTCTGTGACTCTACCAAGAAATGCAAAGTCGTCAGTGCCTATCTCAATGACAACACCAACCACGCTCGATTCCGTCGAGCGGATCCAGTGACCACTCCCGCGCCAACACCTCTCGGCCCGAAGGACCGCGCGAATATTCCCTATGATTCGGTTGCGGCTTTCCATTTGCTCTTCTGGACGTCCTTGGCGATTGCGTTGACGGTGTGGGGCACCGCATACGGCATGTGGCATATGGATCCGGGGCGTGACAGCATCATCTACCGCATGACATCCGCACAGAAATTCAAGAAGGACAAATAAAAGCAGTTCACTACGGGGGAAACAACGGGAAGAAATTGAAGTGTGATATTAATTGTCCTTGTTTTTGTCTTTTGCGTTTTCGTTTTACCGTTCTCACTTTTTTGCTGGTTCCGACTCACAAGCAAAATACAAACCATTCCAGGCTGCTGACATATAACTTGAATGATCATTTTCGCATGTTTATTTATTAGTGATCCGTTTCAGATAGGCCGGTAACCGATTTACATGTAATGCTGATAAAATCGTAAAAAAACTTATAAAAAATCAGTTTATTAAATAAAACAACTCAAGACCGTAACACTGAGAATGAATGTGCTGGAAGGAAATGGAAAACGGAGGTAGCCAATCCATCAATCAAGCCGTGGATTAGCAATGGCACAAGGGCAATCATTCAACCGACAAAAAGAATAGAAATGCTGCCTAATGCAACCTTAACCATAAACAAAATCTTTGGAAGCTGAGGTTGGGATGATCCATCCATTCATTACTTAAGTAACACGACAAAAATGGCATTGCCTGTCGCATCTCATCAGTTGATTGATTGATTGATGGATTGATTCATGATTGATTGACCGTTCGCATCTCATTGATTGATTGATGGATTGACTAGCATTCACAGTGAGATTCCAGAGGGTGACACTGACAGATAAACAAATTCCCATCGTCACTGCAGTGTCTCTCCCTTTGTGACCTGGAAAGTTAAATTTCAATCAAACACTTTTCTATTATTAACAAAACATACCAATTCCAGCCAGCAAAGAATGACAATACAAAAAATACCATTGCTTCGAGGACGTCAACTTGTCTTTCCAAAACTGTCAGTCGTTCATTAACCAAAGACAGTTTTTCACGGCAGGTCACGTCTGGAAAAGACATAAAAAGTACATGCATGTCCTGATGGAATAGCAAAAATAAATCAAGACCTACCGAAATGATTGAGGAAATCGGTCATTTTCTTGACGGACGCCGTGACAATCTCAATAAGTTCCCTGTTGGCCCAGTCCTGCTGGACGTTCTTCTGGTGTTCCGGGACGCCGCCCTGCGTCAGTGGCCGCATGCTGCCGAAACCGTATTGCGACATTAAGGCGAAGTTGAAAGATATAGCTGAGGATAAAAAGCAATCTGGAATGACCTCACACCATGAGATGAACAATAAAAAAACAAGTGCCTGCCTGATATCTAAGTGATAAACTGTCATCAAAGGGCGCCTGGACAGGACAGACTACTGTTGATCCATTGATTGACACTTGCACTCACAAGGGAAGCGAACGGTAGTTGACTCGCCGATCTGTCTGAATTTTTTTTTTCAAATAGTGGACTAAATTAATAGATTTTAGCAAAAAATTTCATCTGCAAACGAGCTCTGGTTTGAGGGAGAGAAAATTCGGAAGTTCCCCGATGGCTCCGCGGGTTTCCTATTCAATTCAACCGTTGATTGTTTGATTTATGCTCTATCAAAATTCAATTTAATTTTTTTACCACTCTAACCCACACAAACGTCGTTTTTTGAAAACGTTCAATTCAAAGATTTTTAACACTCTTCCACTCCAAATCTGATTTGAAATCGATTGACATTAGCAGAATCTTTTTTGAATGACAGGGGGCGGAACTATGGATCATTTCTGCAACGTCACTCGGAAGCCTGGATTGAAACTAGCCCATAACTCCGCCCTCTGGCATCTAAAAACGATTCTGCTGATGTCAATCGATTTCAAATCGAATTTTGGAGTGGAAGAGTGTTAAAAATCTTTGAATCGAACGTTTTCAAAAAACGACGTTTGTGTGGGTTAGAGTGGTAAAAAAATTTAATTGAATTTTGCTAGAGCATAAATCAAACAATCAACGGTTGAATTGAATGGGAAACCCGCGGATGTGCAGTAATACCAATGTAAATTAACTGTAGTATAAACTCTTGTACACCGAAACAGCTGTAGAGAACTGACGAAGAAGATCCGACACCTAACACACGTGGTCCAAAAGATCTGGAAACAGCCCGAAGAGATTAGAAAACACAACACCGGAAACAGACAAGCAGCATGACGACATGGCGTTGTGGTAAAATTAAAAACAGTTCGCATTACAAACAGCCGGCAGGAATACGTGAGGGATAAAAAGAATCTCAGAGGTACAAAAGTCCGCGTGCGTCTCCCGTCTACTCCGGCACAACGGCAGCGCACGTAACACCTTCTCTTGCGAAAGAAGAAGGAAATTCTGCAGTTGTTCCTTGATAAACGCCAAACGGACGAGCGGAGAGGTCCAAGATCCTTACTGTGAGTATGTTGTACAACTTGCTCGCACGTGCAACTTCATCAAGTCACCGGATGGAAAACCGCATCCGAGTCATCGGAAATGTGCGATCGCGGGCGCAACAACGGCGCGTCGTCATCCGTCTCGGAATACTGCTGCACACCGGACGGCCCGGCTTGGCTGTGGTCGGGATGATAGAGATCGCTCGTGACAATGACCGTGTCCCCGCTAATACTGTCTGTGTCCGTCTTCTTCTTCGGACGCATCAGCAAGTTGTCGATCACCCAAAACACGATGACCTGTTCAGAAGGGAGAGTGAAAATGTACAACACCTACGGCAGTCCTCGCGATCCTGAAAATGTTGGTACACCTACGTTTACTACAAAGGGGACGATTAGGAGGACAACTGCAACCTCCAGTTTGGGATTGACGTGCGGCCATATCACAAGATTCTGCATGGGCTTCCAGATGGAAACCATAAAGGACGCTGTGATGCATTTCTCCACCGTGGATACGGCACAGTAAACAAAGACCTGACCGACCCAGGCCTTGAAGCGCGACCAGTATCCGGCCGAACCTGAACAGCAAACATAGGTATTGGTAAAAATATTTGCGGCAAACCAGATGGAATATGAATTTCCTCTCAACACGAAAGAATGCTGGCGAAACTAACGACTAACAAATCAGACCCAATAGCTAAGACAGAAATATTAAAAATGGTACACAGACAACAGCAGGTGATCAGGCAGGTATGAAACTGATGGAGATCGAAATACTTGCAAATAAGCAGACGATGAGCAGATATAAAGATGAGGTAGACGATTGAAACAGATAGTCGAACAGACAGACATACAGAGATAGATACAAAGGGACAGACAGGCAAGCAGCCAAACAAACTGACAGAAAGAGAAACAGACGGACCGACCGTCAAATCTGTGCCTTACCATATTCTCCAGACCGCAATATCGTCCAACCGAATCGGACAATGATGTAATTGCTGAATCGCAGTCCGAGAATGATAATAACCACACCGACCGTCGAATCCAGCAAGAAATTAATGAAATACCTAAAACAAAACTTCTTTCCTACCAAACGCCTCAAGCTACTGACAAAACTAAGCATGTCTGCAAGATGATGCTATCTTAACTGACCAGCTGCATGGGTCTCCCTTGGCGAACTCCGAGATAAGAAGGTTCCCGAAGTGGGTCACGAATGACGCGATAATTTGTTTCGAAGTGTCGAAAGACCTGTTGGGGAGGGGAGCGAATAACGAGGGAGCAATTAGATCACGTTCGATACATCACCACCAACGTGCATAGATATCGTATTATCGCTACATTTCCATTAGGAAATCGTGACGACAATCTCCATGAGGATACTGAACGACCGAGACAGACAGACAGACAGACAGACAGACAGACAGACAGACAGACAGACAGAGACAGACAGGTTATGCAAACACAAAGGGCCATGACCAACTTTAAAAATTCTCGCTTTTACCACTTGAACAATTTCATAAACAGCCAGAAAAAATAGATAAAATAACCTTAAATGATTCAAAGTTAAATTTCGAACTAGCTACAATTAATACCCAAACAGAATATTCACGGGAGGGGGGGGGGTAAAAATCTGGTCACAAACGAAAACAAGAAAATCAAGCAGGACGGCAGCTGCATCAATTCATCAATCAATCGACACAGTTTATCATGAATTAATCTACCCTGTAAAATTCAATCAATGCATATTAAGTGTAGGATTTTTGACTTGCAACAAGGATGAAAAAATGTATTTAAACGCATTAATTGCAAGGAAAGAGCTTAATCACAGCTAATCTTGCCTCGCACAGCTGATAGAGTGACAACAGAAGAAGGTTCAATGTGTCTGTCGGGCTTTCACTTACCAAACAAGCCACGGTCGACGCGTCGCTCTTGCCTCGCAATATCGTTTAACTGCAAAAGGTAAAGGAATAAATCTAAACTCGATTCCATGCCGTTTCATTCGATTTCCCCAACAGATTTCCCCAACAAATTTCCCCAACAAATTTGTGAAACTAAGAAAGGGCAACCAATTCAAAGCAGCTGATCGATCAATCAATTGCTGGTTCACATGCGACAGTCTCCTCTTCCCCCGCTTACTGATCAAAAAGGCAAACGCGATGCCACCCAGGGCAAGTTGGATGAGGAATCCAAAGGTGTCGGTCAGCGCACCGGGATTGCAGTGGATGTCAGCGGGGGTCAGCGGTGTCAGAGTGGTGTTATCGTCAGGATCCACAAAAAATTTGAACATGGCTGCGCGAGTGTTGCCCGTGAAAATTTGATTATCTAATGAAGTCCATCCACGTCTGCATTGTCAGCTGAGAAGAAGACAACACGCATGGCCTCGGGGCTGATCAGGCTTCTTTATGTGCCAAAACCGCGGCGGAGATGAGTATGATCTAAAGCAGCAAATGAGAAATATATAGAAAAAAGAAGGGAGAAAAACAACCGAGAAAAAACGAATGAATCCAGTTGTTATTACAGCAACAGCAAGTCAGCATGCAAATGCAAGTCAGCATGTAATTGCAAACTGTGGTCGTGCGTGGTGTTGGTGGTGAATGCGGGTGCAGTGGAGCTCGAGTCGCGTGTTTGCGTTTGCCCTTCATCGACTGATTAACAACACTAAACACACCCACCGTATGACCTCACAGAGGGCGCTATATCGCACCGTCCGAACGCCGTATAACAAACTACTGGGAACTCTTTCCCATCTGATACAACCGGATAATTATGTCTGAGTGCGTGATGACTGATGACGTCATACAACAAAAGTTGCGCAGCTAAACTCTAAACACCACGGATAATACTCTTGTCCACTCTCTCTCCAGCTGATCCTATTAAGTATCCTGGTTGCGATCTTTAAATCCAACGCTCTCCGGGACCTTTCTCCTCATTAAGAAATGTACTGCTTAGTACTTCGTACTACAAACCAGGCGGTCGTTCGAGTTTCTGGACACACCGTCATCGCGATCGCCGCAAAGACCATTGGACTTCACCGGCAGCTTTTCGCAAAACCTCCAAATCCACGTTTTCTGGAGGAGATTTTGCCAGGTCTGAGGCACATGTTCAAGACTTGCGGACACCTTGCTGGCAGATTGCGATTGGGGAGAGCAGATCCGGTATGATTTCAGGATGAACTCTCGATCTTCCCTGCCGTCTTCCGTTTTGTCCGCCTGGGCACATTCAGACAAATCTTGCAAACTTTGTAAAAGCTTAACAGTAACAGATCTCGGTTTCAGTCGCTGCCATCAAACGGTCGGAGGTCGGATATCAATCGTATACTGTGTCGTATCAGAGAAAACGCGACAGGCGCAACGCGAAACAATCAAACGCCCAATTCCACGCTCTGGATCACCGCGACAGCACAGGTCTCACAGTGATTTCGAATAGAACCGAGAAATGGAAAATTGGACTCGAAAGATAAAAACATGTCAGAGAGGTTAATCGAAATGCTTGTAAAAGTCATCCATCCACGCATAAGGGGAGAGAGAGTGTGTACTGGTTCAGCAACACTTGGAATCGACCTTGTCGCCTTGCTGCTTGCTACGATAGTCGAAATTTATCCGACCGGACGGACTCGAGTCTTCTAAGGCGTTACTTCCAAACTTGTGCATAAGATCCTTGGCCAGCGTCTCAAAGACCGAATCGACATTGGTATTGTCCTTTGCGCTGCACTCGAGGAATGCCAGCATGTTGTGGCCGTCCGCCAACGCCTCCGATTCGTTCTTCGGCACCTCCCGTTGGGAATCCAGATCGCATTTGCACCCTGAAAAATGTCATGCACAAACGGTTCAGTGAAAAAACAATCTTGTCCCTCATTTTGTCTGTTTCTCCTTTTGTCTGTCAATGTAGTTCGTCATCGCCAATGTTCCCTGTCTGTTTGTGAACATTTCCGTTGATCGACGGCTCCTCATTCGGGCTCACCAACGAGAACTTGTGATACTCCCGGTCCTGCGTATCTCAACACGTCCTCACACCAGTGGTTCACATTGAGGAATGTCTCTCGTTTCGTGATATCGTACGCGACAATGACTCCATTAGCTGACCGATAATAGGACTGCGTTATGGTACGGAACCGTTCTTGCCCGGCAGTGTCCCAAATCTGAAGCTGCAATGTGATAAGCAAGAAAGCAAATTAGCAACCCAGCCACATGCACACAGACAGCCAGGCAGATAGACAGCCAAGCAGACAGACAGGAGGGCCCGCAAAAACACACGCGATCCATGACATACTTTGATTCGCTTTTTATCGATCACCAACGTCTTCATCGTGAAATCGACACCGATCGTGGAACCTTGTCGTTCGACATAATTTCCACTCTTAAAGCGCTGAACAATGCAGGTCTTTCCGATTCCGGCGTCGCCAATCAGGACCACTTTGAAAAGGAAATCAAACTTCTCGTCCGGTTCAAAGGCCATGTTTGTGGAAGCCTGAAAAAAGTGCACACCCTCAGTTAGATGCCGTTTCTCCAAGTGCCGTCTCGGAATCAATGTTGACGATTGCAGGATAGATGGAAAATTCGGTCCGCAAAACCGCACATCGTATCAGCGAAAATCACACTGTCCACAACATGCATGAAGCGGTTCACTTCAGTGAGCGAGTCAGTCGATCAGTTAATTGCTGTATTTTCGCGTTACACAGGGACAGTCGTACTGGAGTGGAACGTGTGCACGGCTGCGTTGGCACCGTACACACAGCACAAGCGCCCCGTGGCCGATTAAACGTTCCACAGCTCGTACCCTGTCCCTGTCTAACGCGAACATACAGTAACGCTATCCTAAAGAGCGGGAGCCTTGAGATGATTACAGTCTTTTATACGAATAAGCAGTCTCTCCGCTGTTATTTTTTATAAATGTCTCCAGCGTGAAATAATGTTATGCCGCATCAAATTGGATTGATCGGTAGATGCACTGATAAGCGTACGGTCACGACGTGCCTATGGAGATGTAAAAAAGTCATACTACTTCTCTAGTGATTAAATCATGATGCAAATACCTGCAAACAAGCTGCTATCAGGGAAAAAATTTCTCACTGTAAGATATCTCTAACAAGTTTAACAGGTTTAACAAGTTCTCACTATAAGATATCTTTACAAAGGCCTCGAGGGAAACTGACTAAAAATAACCTTATGACCCTGCCAATTATTTTACACTTGAGGCCTCAAAATAATTTTTTTTAGACATACGATGATGAAGATATCCATCGAGAGTTAAGAAACGCTAAACATACTCGTTACGATCGAAACGTCTACCAGAATTAACACGACCAGTACTGTATTGAAATGAGCTTCACTAAAATCAACAGCACAACGTGTTGATTGATTGCACGATTGATCAAAAATAAAAAAAGGTAAAACGTATTGCGTCTTTCCTTTTACGTTTGCCTGACATAAGAAAACGAAAAGAAAATGATCGCCAGTGTGAGAATGAGACAATTGAGAATGAAAAAAGATTCTGTGCAGACACCAGAGCATAAATAGAATTATTCTATGAGTTACACACGTAGCAAAAACCTTGCACTAATCGAACTAAGCCATTATACTCGTTCAACGGGTGGCTGTCGTACACAGTCCCGAGTTAAAGTGCTTAATTCAGTTAGCGCAAGGTTTTTGCCACGTGTTTACATTTTGTGCTGGTCAAAAGTTTCGAGGCATATTTGCGACGGCAATTACGTACCGGAAGGACAGCCTGTATTCCGACAGCACGAATTAATTCGATTACTCCAAAGAGTCAAAGGGCGAAAATGTGGCGCCAGAGGGCCAGGACGAAAAATCCAATCACACTTTGGAAGGTGGTGCGCTCCGATGATAACGCAGTACGTAGGAGGTTCTATTAAAAAAATTGATCCAACAGAAATTGCTCCGCAGTGCAACACCCAAATCTGTAAGCAAGAATAAAATCAGTGTTTTCCTAAAAAGGAAAGTAAGACAATTAATAAAAAGGAGGATCGTAACATAACGTGCAAGATACTGAGTGACGGGATCGTGTCAAAGGGATGGATAGAGACAAATTATTTCTAAAAATTCTGTCTTACGATCTTGCAGAATCGTGATGGAATGTCCTAGAATCCCTACCAGCCAGCTTCAGATTGCAAGTGACAGATTCAAAATTCAGCCCAAATAGAAATCCAAGACTAGAATGCGAAAAGTCCACGATTTTTAACTAAGAAGAGAAGACTATGCATTTGTGGAAAATTTCCATTCCTCCAAATCAAAATAAACTCCCTGTGGTTAATCTCACAGCCAACCCACCCATTTTGTGTGGGCTGGGAATTGAACCTTGTCCGCGTGGGCTATGTTCTACTTTATCCTGGGCGAATGCCTCGTCACTCTGTCTCCCACATACAGTTCGACAATTCTCAATTTTTTCCTTCGAAACCCCGATTTCTTCCTTTCCCGGAATCGTCAGATCAAGTTTCCTCGAATATTTTCTCCACTCGAAAGTTTTTCTTGGCGGATTCAACAAACTCCCCTTGGTAGGTGTGCGGCGGTCGTTACTCGGCTCTGTAGCCGGCCATTATTTTGGTAGTGTTTGTTTCGATTTCTCCATTTTGAATTTTGGCCCTCATTTCTATCTTCTAGAGTTATCTCCGCCGGCCTTTTTGTGGATCATGTTTGTTTCATTTTCTACATTTTGAATTTCGGTTGTCATTTCTACCCTCTAGAATTATCTCCACCCTGAGATCTGCTCATCAGGCTGTTCACCGAGAAACATCATATTCATTCGCCAGGAATCAGGAGAAAATGGCCTATTACGCGAACGGAAACGGTGCTGGCGGTGATAGCGTGAAAGAGGAGCACGATAAACGGTATGACTTGCCCATAGTCTTTTAATATTATTCTTCCATACCTGAAATTGTAACACAGGGTAACTTAGACCAGCTGAAGCTGAAGAAAGTGACGTGCTGTTTATATGATCCACAGTTCTGGTTTTTATTGTTCCTTGCTTTGGTCGGTTCATTGATTGATTCGGGAGTGTTTCGCAGGTCGTTTGTTGTGGTGCATTCGTGTTATCTTATATGAAAGCTGTCTTTTATGTGCTGATTGGACAATTGTGTCTTTAGTGTTAGAATTCGGATCCTAGTTTGATCATGACAACGTGATAGTTTGTAGTAGAACCAAACGAGAAGATTTAGGGATTGATTGAATGAATAAATGCTTGCTTGCTTGATTGATTGATTGATTGATTGATTGAATTTAGAGTTTTCTTTGTCTTTCGTCTTATTCCTTGATTGTGAGATTGGATTGCGTCGTTTTCCCCTTGAATTTCGATCGATCGCGCGAACTCACCCTTGATGGCCTCTCCTCAAAAGATCCTGTGATGTCACCAAAACCACCGAAGCTCCTCACTTCCGGTTATCCTGATTCTTCTTCACCGCCGCTCGGATTTGCATGATACGGTAAGTGCAGGACAGCATTTTCCGTTTCAGCCTATTTTCAACGTTTTAGTATTTGTATTTTTGTGCTTTTGTTTTACCAGATTTTATGGTGGATTTGTGGTCTCACAGCTTCTTACTTGGCAGTGAAAAAAATTGATCATTTACGGTGTCTACCACCAGTCGAGAGTCGATTAGAAAGAGCGGATCAGATCGCAACCCTTTTTTTCTTTTGCAAAAGCAATTTTGCAACTTGCTATTGCGAAATTTGGCACATTTCTCGATTCACATTTCACTTCAACGAACTCTCAGCCTTTTGCTGCATCATCCTTCTTCATTCGATACTTGCGGCATGCTGAATTGGGATTTCTTCATTTTATTCCACCAATGGAAACTTTTTCCCCTTTTTAATTTTTGTTTCATATTCACTGAGGTGTTTGTTGGTGGTATTGACTCTTGACGATTCTTTTTCACTGTGGTTTGGATTGCGAAACTTTTCTCAATTTTTATTGTTCGCAGGTTTCTTCATACATTCTGCATTTTTTTGACGTTTTTGACGTTTTGACCTCATGCTTTCTTTTACGAGCACTCTACATCGCCAGTTGTTATTTGACGAGCTTTTTATCTTAAATTTAGGTTCCAAAATGACGATTGATTTTTAATAGTTTTTTTTTCCACTTTTTTCAGGGATGCTTTCGTGGGAGGACTCTCCCCTGACACCACCGAGGCCGACCTCAACGCCTACTTCTCCCAGTTTGGACCGGTCCTCCATTCCGTCGTAAAGCGTGATCTCACGACGGGCCTCTCGCGGGGATTTGGATTTGTCACCTTCGCCGACGCAATCGGACTCAACAAGGTAGATTAAATTTCATTTAAAATCACGTTTTGATTAAATTAAATTAAAATTTTAATAGCACTAGACAAACATGATTTATTTCGTTGCTGAAACTTCTGATTAGTCGGTGGGTTCCAACAATCTCAGCCGCGAGCCCGTTTCAACAGAAAGTTTAAGTAGCTTTTTAGCTGCATTTCGACTTGCTGAAACAGCGTCTTGTCGAGCGAAGCAATTTTTCACTTTCCTTCCCTTTGTCTGCGGTGACATTCATTTCATTGTCTTTCGATCAATCTAAACTATATATCCAGAGTTAGGAAATTTAGTGTTCCATCCAACTTACTATTGGAATTTGGAATCCGCAGGCTACTTTTAAGATTCCTGCGCTTTTATCTGAAGTGAAGCGAAATCTGGGGGAGTGTTCCTTAGTTGATTGGTGGGAAGATTTGATTCGGTGCTATTAACGATATCGGAAAACCCGCATCAGAATATGATTTCGACTTGCGTGCGTCTAGATCTGGATGAGAAATTGCAAGAGTTTGATCTTTTTCCGTCTCCTCTCCCTCTCCTTTCAGCGAATTTTCGTTTTGTGCTATTTTACAGGAGAGTAAAAAAATGTATGTGCTGGTGTTAATTGTTGATTGATAAATTGTAATGCTTTATCTCTGGAGCGGAAGTTAGCCCTTGATTGGCTGATTAGTGGTTATCGAAGCTGAATTTTGCTTTGTATTCGAACTGATTCAGAAAATGTGAAGGAGTCTACAAAGAATGTAGAAACTTTTTTTATACAACACTAATTTATTGGCAGATATCCAGCGTGGCCATTCACACACTCAAGGGCAAGAAGATCGACGCGAAGGCCGCGGTGCGTAAACACGGCAAAGACGTGGTCATGAAGATTTTCGTCGGGGGAGTGGACACGGCCATGAATGAAGACGACATCAAGGCATACTTCTCACGATTCGGAAAAGTACGCCTCTCATCATATCTTCCTGTTCTGACAAAGCTGCCCGCGT
Source organism: Hypsibius dujardini (assembly GCA_001579985.1). Lineage (NCBI taxonomy): Eukaryota > Metazoa > Tardigrada > Eutardigrada > Parachela > Hypsibiidae > Hypsibius > Hypsibius dujardini. The sequence continues at coordinate 16,657 of LRSR01002817.1, forward strand.
TATCTTGTGATGTACCGCTTTCATTTCTGTCTTCGCTATCCTCCTAGGTGACCGCCATCCAGTGGCCGAAGGACAGACTCCGAGACGGCGCCAAGAAGAACTTTGTCTTTGTGGAGTTCGACGACGCCAATGTGGTGGAGACGTTGGTCAAGACGCCGAAACATACCATCGGATCGCGATTGGTATGAGACTATTATCGTTTATATACATTTAAAAGATTTTTAAATGGCTCAAAAAGTGACTTTGCTTTTAAATAAAAAAAACTTTATCTAGAAGTCTCAACAGATCTATTATTTTAATTAGCATTTAATTAATGTTAGGATATTTTATTTTTAATGCTATTTAAAATGATGAACTGTGGCAGTTTCATTGTTGTCGTTTTTTCGTCTGCAGTGCGACGTTCGGAAAGCCGTCCCCTCAGCGCCGAAGCCTCCCGGTGGATATGCCGGTGCCGAGCAATACGGCAGCCCGTACGGCGCACCGGGATACGGTGCAGCCGCTGCCTACGATCCCGCTGCTGCTGGTTACGGCGGCTACTACGGCGCGGCTGGCTACGGCGCCGGTTACGGAGCGGCCGCAGCCGGAGGCTACGATGCCGGGGCATATGGTGCGGGCGCTGATGGGTATGGGGATCCTGCGGCAGCTTACGGCGGCTATGGCGACGCGACGACCGCGGCCTATGGCGGATACGGCGCGGTGGATCCGGCTTACGCTGATCCGTATAGTGCAGCGGCTGCGCCGGCTTACGACCCCTACGGGCCCGCTCCTACTCCGACGGTCGCCTATCCGGGCGCCGAGGCGGTTGCTGGTATGTCCTGTCGTTTTATTGAGCTCTTTCCGTCCTGCACGGCAATTGAAGCTTAAAGCTAGGGATGGGGCATCGAACTTCTAGTTTAACTCAGTCTTGAATCAAATCGGATTCGGTTTTGATTTGGTTTTAAAGTAGTTTCAAAGGTTTTCAAGAACTCGCATTTTAAATTTGTTTGATTTGTATATTTAAAACTTTCTGAAGAGATTTCATGGTTATGTCAAACGGGTTACCGCTTCTTGTTAAGTCTGGAGAGAAATCATTGAGATGGTCAGCTCTTTTCAATAATTGTTTTGCAAGGCAAGAACATATTCAATTCATCCTATATTTTCATAGATAAATAAGTTTAGTTTTGTATTAACATTAGTGGTCTTTAAGATCAAAATAGATTAAAATTATACGAGTTGAAGTGAAATAAAGCGGAAGTTTTGCCCTTTGTCGCCATCCCCACGGATATCCGTTAACTTATTGAACGTTCCCCGGGGCTGAAACTGATATGTTTATTTGTCTGTTCTCTAGCATATCCTCCTGCAATCCGTGGCGGTTTCCGCGGACGAGGCGCACCATTGGGAGCTCGTGGAGGGATCCGCCCGGCTTTCGGCGCCCCTGGCGGAGCGCGTGGTGGCGTTCGTGGATTCCATCCCTACCGTCGAGTTTAGTGCATAGCCGTTATGCCTCGTCGACTGTTGTGCCGTGCTGCTCCATACCACTAAAACTTACATTCGACCTGTTTTAAGTTTACCTCTTTCTCCATTGAGGCATATTGGCACTGTTGAAACACGATTTCATTTTGTTCTTCGTTGATCATGCCTAATGCGGCACTATTTTAACAATAGAAGCTGAAGACTGGACAGCTAATTTTACTATGGCGCATTTGTGGAAGCGAGAGTTGTAAATTTTTGCCACCAGGTCAATTAATATCGCATCATTATTGTTGATGCTGCCACGATCAGACATGGTTTCCGCCACGCTTTTTAAGGAGGAGACATTTTGTGACTGAAAAGTTAGCTTCATTGGAGAGGCGGAGATTTTGACAGCCAAAAGACTGCACCTGATCCCTTAAACACCACATTGCTCGTACTGTCACGAGTATAACGCGGAGAACTAGATATTTAAACC
>LRSR01002818.1:0-61093 GCA_001579985.1 Hypsibius dujardini
TTATTATTTTTAGTATTATTAATATTATTAATATTATTAATATTATTATTATTATTATTATTATTATTATTATATTTTTAGAACTATTTTATCCACTTTATTCACATTAGTCATTCGGAAGGTCTTCTGATCGAGCGACCGAACAGTCGGGTTTAATACACCTGTACTCTGCTGCAGATGGGTCCTGCAAAAAGTCCCTCGAGTCAACGGTGGCTGTTATATGTCTCGAGTCTGCCCTCGAACTTGCAAATTTAAAGGAACATTTTCAAGGACCTGCAAAATGTTTGTGTGAGCCGGACAACATTTTGAGTTGTCACAGGATTCCTGGTACCTGGTTCCTGGTTCCTGGTCCTGGTTATATGTCATAGAATCCAGAAGAGCACGACAGACCACTGCACCAACACACACACTGCACAAACAATGGAAATTCTTCCTTGCCGTGTGCTAATATTCACATAAATCGTTCCCCGTGAAAACGTAATAATAATCGACGGTCAGTACCTTAGCATTTTTATTATTGCTTAAACCTAAAACCAACATTCAGTGGCAGCAATTTGATGATTTCGTTTTATTGTATGTGTGTTCCCGTGCCAATTTGCCAATTGAATTGATTATGTTGGGTCATATTTTTTTTCTGATATTCAAAATCTCATGTCGACTAGGGTCTATGTGCGAATAGTCGGGAGAAGAATTGTCGCCTGATGCGATTTGTCTGTAAGGACAAACTGTTGGGACACCCATGTGTCTGTTCATGTAGATTTGGCCTATGATTCCTTAGCATAGTGTAGTGTTAGCACGGTTCAGTTTTAAACGCGCATAATTTATATCAATCAACGAATCAATCGCCCACACCTATGAACTGCGACCGTGGTTGCAACCGAGTCATGCCAACACTACCAGTGAGCATTTCATTTTGAAGCTTGTGGGGGTCTCATTTCCGAGCCCCCCCCCCCACTGCAGATTTTAAAACATTTTCAAAAACTTCTGTTTCTATCAAATTCCTGATTTGTTGAGGTTCCATATACGCAACTTAATTATAACTGCAAATGCGACGTTGATAACATTCAAACATGGTCAACATTTTATGAAAAACAAGTTTTTTAAACTGTTTTTACACTGCATTGGGGCACTTGCAAATCAAACACCCTTCTTCCAAGTTTCGAATTGATCAAGAATAATAGGCCGATTTTTGGGTTCAATTTTGAGAACAAATAGATTTAGTTCCTTTGCCCCCCCCCACATATCCCCAGCCTTACCATGAGGGGTCCTGGTTCTGATTTGTAAGTACCCTAAACGCGCCCCTGTCGCGCGCTTAATGCGAGCGGCTAAAAGCCGTATGCAGGAATTTGTGCCAAGAGCAGAATTATCTTCTCTGCTGCATAGAATTAAAAGTCATTGTTCCTGGACCGATTGCAGCTGTGTATTGTGCCTGAAGCACATTGCAACCAACCTGCAGTCGGAGCTTCCCTTGCCGTCTATTATATGAAAAACAAAGTATATGACACCTCGTCCAATTGTAGTTATTATATTTTATTCGCCTTTGTGCCATCGATTTTGATGATTTAACAGTCCCGCCGATGGAATTCTTCAGATCACCGATTGGCGTAAGCCTAATTCTGCTAACGACGTTGTTCTTTGGGCTTAGCCGGGGCAATGAAAATCTCTGTATCAGCGAAAGCTATGCCGGGCAGTGTTACGACGACCTAGCATGCAGCCAGTCCTGTAAAGATGAGAGTCGGGGTGGCGGAAAGTGCGGACTCTTTAGGAGAATGAAGATCTGCAACTGCGACGGATGCCCAGGCGCAACAGGTAAAGGAACGGAAGCATCTTCAAATGAACGTCATAAATGGACAATAAATGGACAATCGAAACTGCTGAATATTTAATTTTTAATATTAGGGTGCCCAGGTGACACGATCGAAAAAGCGTGAAATGTGAAGCTATTTAAATTTTGTTTAAAGTGAATCTTAAATTTGGTATACTGATTTTAAAAAATCCCTTCATCTAGGTAAATAGCAAAATTTAGAAAAAAATAAAATACATGTCTTATTTAATTATCAACAAACATATAGCACCGGTATTGCAAAACAACAACGTACATACATATTTCGGAATGTTAAATTTGCCACAAAATACAACGCGAGTTTCGCGAATGTCATACTTGATAACATTTTTCATTCTGATCTTTGCAAAACCAGAGAAAATTATTTTTGTGAAATAAATTAATGATTTCATAATGTTATTTGACGTTTCTAATTTTGTTGCGGTGACGCTAGTGTAGCATTCCTGTTAAAATATTTATTATGACTTTCTAATTGTTATTATTGCATTTGTTAAATAAATTACTCAGTGTGTCAGAACCCCAATTTATTGAATTTTTAGATTTCCTTAAAACTTCTCACAATTGGTTTCAGTTAATTTTCCAGGACTGCAAAATTTGATTGTTTTGCTAATATCTGCGTTGTATTTCGTATTTTTTACGGAATACCTTTTCTTGCTTTATGGATTTTTAAAATAGATTTAACAAATTTTAGAGTTTATAAAAAAGGCATAACTTCCCAAATTTCACAAACTTCACATCACTTTTCACGGCGCTTTTTAGACCGTGCCATGTCATGTTCGGAATCAGTGGGATTTAACCTTCAAAACTAGTTGGCACTCGAGATTTTTATTACAATTTAAAATTGACTTTTTAGACTTGTTGGAAAGAAAAGATCTTTTCTTATGTCACCACTGAAACTATATTTTAAAAAAAAGGTTTAACTGTTTAAAAAAACAGTTGAAACGCAGTGCCGATGCGCAGCTGTGCCTACAGCAGACAGACATCAGCGCCAGTGGCGGCTGCTAGTGCTCGTTTATTTAGACCGCCTGTTGCCCAGTACTGCTAAAACTTTATAGGACACTGCGACTGTAGCAGGGATATCGGTCTGTAGTCTGTCTCTCTGTCGGTGTGTGTGTGTCTGCCTGTCTGTCTGCCTGTCTGTCTTTTTGTCTACTTGTCTCAATGCCTGCCTGTTTAACAAACATTTCTAGTTTCGCACCGTGTTCAGTTTGCCATGCGATGCCTAGCAGCTCATGTAGAAGCACTCTCTGGAGGATCAACAACTTCGGAGAATCGTTCAAATTATCCACCATTTTAGGCAGATACAGAGCATGATTCAGCCAAGTTGAAACATTCGTTAAACCCGAGTTTTTAATGAGCTTGCTTAGAAAAAAAATTACAAGAGATGTTCGATTTGCAAGCCATGGTTCTCTTGCACCAGAAGACATCGTTTTTTCCAGGATTTTAGAGTCCGAACGCACAGGTCGGTAGAAATAGTCGTCCACTCGCGCTTCATAACGCGCATCAAACCAGCGAGATTTTTAGTCTTGTGCTTCCATAATTTGCGTTTAAAAATACCGTTAATCGAATAATCCATGGGACTAAGGTCAGGGGAGTTGCTGGGCCAGTCGTCTTTCGGAATATACCGGTACTTCGAGTTTTGAAGAAAACGGACAGTGTCCAGGGCTGTGTGCCGGAGCGCTGTCATGGTGTAATGCTACCAATCTTGCATCCTTGCCGTACAGACGTGGAATGTCTTTTTTTAAAACTGGCATTAGCACACGCTTCACGTAGAAGTCTGAGTTTATTTTGGTACGAGGAGGGACGAATCGAATGGCAGTTGTTCCGCGGGCAGAGATCCCAGCCACAAACATCACTCCACGAGGATGCTTTTGTTTGCAATATTTTAGCCAACTTTAGGGGCTTTGCTTGCCTCGAAATTTATAGTAGATCTTCCTCCTGCCATTCACATGACTCATGTAACACCAGGCCTCATCAATGGACACGATGTATCGCCACTTCCCTCCAGTCAAGTGCTTCAACAGGCGCGGGACCGTCAGGACACGTTGCGCAACTTGCTGATGAGAAAGGTGATGGGTCCTCCTCTTGCTGCGCTTCTTCCCAGCCAAATCCCGGTTCACAATTCGCCACACCGTACTGTAAGATAGTCCGAGCAACTGCTGAATTTGTCGGATGGAGAAAGGATCCGGCCGGAAAACAAGTTTTTCCACCTTTGCAATGACAGCAGCGGAACGCGCAGAAGGCAGGTTTTGGTTTCCCAATCTTTTAACAGGCTTGATGACCCCTTGCTGCTCCAACTTAAATTCCTTGATAACACGGCACACAGTGACATAACTAGCTGTCAATCCAATCGCGGAAAGTTTGGAACTGATTTTTCTGGACGAATCACCGTTGTGAAATCCCATCAAAATGGCTCCCCTGGTTTCAGAACTAATTTGCGCAGGCATTTTAACTTCAAATGAAAATCAGCTGATTGCTTAATGTGTGTGAAAATCACACCTGAACACCGGCTTCATTGGATGGATTGCAACATACACGGTGTCTGTGTGAGCTCAGTTTTACCGTGCTGTTTCAACTTGGCTGAATCATGCTCTGTAGTATACTCTTGCACATCCGTTCACGGGAAGCAAGTTCTGGAATTTCTATTTTAAAAGGCACAAAAAAGATATAACAGCTTAAGCAAATGCTTAGGGATTGTCATGTTCGCTCTGAAATCTGACTTTGTTTGTATCTGCCTACCTCAAAAAGGTGCTCCAGTGACAGAAAGTAGTTTTCTGTTTGCTGATTCACGAAGATTATATCACTAATCGTTGCGAAAAATAAAAGGAGGGTACAAAAAGAACTTGTAGCTAGAGCAATCCCCTCCCCCCGCAATGCTAGCGTTGTTCAAGTAACATTGTTTTATGCCTGACAAAAAAGTGGTGTGCAGCAGTGACGTCAGTCATACCCATAAATCCGGCTTTGTGTCATGACACATCTGCCAGTACGGTATAGTACGTAAACGTTAGTATCGACAGTCAACACCGGCGTCATTCATATTCCGCCTCTGGAAGATTGCAATTAACGTCCTTCCGTTCGAAGGTCTATACTCAGCCGATAATAAGACGTCTCGCATAAATGGGCCAGGAGCTCGTTTAGGGTCCTTGCAAGTCGAAACCAGGGGCCCTCATGATAAGGCCAAGGGGTGGTAGGCAAAGGGGCAAAATGCAGATTTTTCAAATTTCGGCCTATCCAGAAATATCCCTTCATCTTTTGATTGTGTCCGGGCGCTGAATTTCTGTTCAAGATAGCGATTTTGGTAATTAAGAGGCGAGCGAAAGCGCTACCTGTTTTTGGGTGCAGAGTTATCACATTTTTTCATTGGATTTCCATTGTTGGACACGCCCAACAAGTCCCCATATCCAATCATGATAGTTCTTTAACTCACGAGTATCATACATAGTTTGTAACTCTGTCCACTCTATTAACCCTATTCTGATGTATGTGCCATTTACCTTCATTTCTATGGTTAAAACTTTACTATATAATAATGTGTTTTATTATTTCTACAGCCAGTTCTACTTCCTCTTTCCTTTCTTTCAGTTTATTTCTCTAACAGTCTTTACTATCAGTCTAATAAACTTGTTAACTATCCAACTTACGGTTGGTAGACCTAACACCATTGGTCCTATTTTTCCCTAATTTTTCCAATTTTCTTATTGGGATGTCGGGATGGGACTAGCCTGGAAATGGATGGGAATGGGATAAAGTTAAATGTCTCTTATAAAGTGAGTTTTTCATCAAAACATAACAAATTGGACTATGATTTTAAGTGAAAAATCGGTCCTTGATTGCTTAATTGGCGGAAAGTCGTGTTTCGATATAAAACCGAAGTCAGCTAACACTCTATTCAGTTTGTGAAACGAAGAGTCACGTGAAAATGTACCAAACACGGAAATTTTTATATGGAAATGAGAAATGGAAAATTTGATTTATAGAATAGGAATGGCGAATTTTTTTGAAGAATGAGGTGGGAATGGATGGGACCCGCCGGGCGATGGAATGGGAATGAATGGGAGCCCAAATTTCAAAATTGGACAACTTTGGTTAGGTGTCGTTATAATCAATTACGGTTTTATTAGTTTGTCTAATGCATCACAATGGTAGAGGCAAGGACTGTGAGGATTTCAGTAATAAGGCATAAAACACTCACGAAACGATATTTTCTAGGCAAGCACTATTATTAACATTATTAACATTATTAATTCTATCATTCACAACAGCAATTATTATGCCAAGCAAAGCCTTTGGCGGAGTACTGCTGACAAAACAAGTATGTACGCCTGTAGGTCAAAGGCAGTTGTGGATTGCAACAAACCAACAAGACCTAAAAGCGGATTGAGATCTGCCGGAGGAAAAGGCAAGCCTGCAAGAGGAGGTGACAAATATTTTTTCTTGCCACAGCCAGGCGAGGGAGCAGGCTTTGTTATGTAGAAAGCCGGGCCAGGGCAGTTTTTCTAATGAAAAAAAATTAAAAATTGCCCACTCTCTCGGTGGCGGCCCGAATTAATTTAAGGGCGGCACTCGGCTTAATGGAAAAGTGAGATGGCAAGCGTGCTGGAGGCATGCTTTTTATGTAAAATGCCAAAAATATTTTGGGACTGTTAAATTATTTCAACTTCAAAAATCACAATATAAAACTGATAGTTTTTCAACTTTCCCATCAAGTGAATATAGAGACAATAAAAAAACAACAGTGACGTTAAGAGAATCATTCTAAATTTGAAATCATCGCTCGATGATCTCGTTATTGTAATCCACAGAAACAGGAACCGAAGAAGAGTTCACCATGCATTTTTTGTTGTCCTGCCCAAAGAATAATTTACAATAAAGATATTTATTGCCGCCATATCAATCATTTTTATACATTTGCAGTTCAATCTACTTTTCACACTCGTCATCAACAATTGAGACTGCCTTCATGGATGGAAATAGTCGTCAAGTCTTGGCCACTGGAGTATACGTCCATTCTTTGGCTTTGGATTACGAAACAAACGACCTTTACTGGGCAGACCACAGTAAGCTGACTTGGTTATAGAAACACGTACTCACAGCTGAATGTCCAATGGTGTTGGTCGTACACCGTACCGCCTCTTTTGACATTGTCGCGGAGCGGGTTCACAAAGGGAGCTATGGTTTGACAGGGATTCATTAGGTACAAGGAAAATATAAAAGAGAGGGACAGACACGACTGACTGCTGAAACTTTTACATCTGCTCGTCGGAGACGAGACGATGTGAAAAAGTCAAAGCCATAAAAAACCAGTCATATACTGGCTGACCGCCGTCCAGCATTGACGGCAAATTATCTTGCACTTCATAACTTCTTTCGCAGTTTCTCCTCAATTTGTTGGTCAAATTTCCGCCGCAAATTTCTTTATCTTTGTTTGGTTGTTTTAGCAATCCAAAATGTTAATCGAATTCGAACTAAAATTATTCGGCATACGTTTGATTATATTTCTAAGAGAATCGACCCACTGGTTCGTTTTTCAATTATTCATTGAATAATGAAATAACTGAACTAAACGGGCTAGTTATTATTGATTTATTTGACAAATTAAAACGAACGACGAAAATTTTAACAGCAACAACAACAACAACAACAACAACAACAACAACAACAAAAAGTCAGCCAATTTCGGCCAGAACTGAAAACTAAAGAAATCTATAACTAAATTATTTTTTAAATTTTTGGTTAGTAAAACAAGAAATTGAACTAAACTTGCTAGTTAATAAAAGTTAAATTGTAAAATAAAACAAACAACTGAAATCGGTCTGCCCGTGTCGACAAAAGTTACAAAATAAAAAATTTTCCAACTCTTTTATTGCTCTAACAAACTGAATTGAACATGTTAGTTACTAAATATTTATTTGGGATATAAAGCACATAACTAAAATTAGTCGGTCAATTTTGACTAAAATAGTCACGGAAAAACTACATCGAAATGTCTTTGCAACTAATTTTTATCGAACCGAAGAAGTGATTTTGTTCCGTAATTTTAGTCTTTATCATCTCTGGTCCAAAATCGTCTTCCCGGAAATGATTCCACGTGTGTCACGCCAGATACGATTACGAAATGAACAGAATGAATAAATGAAACCGCGATGGACCACGACACAGCCACAACTGCCACAAAAGGCTGTTTGCTTCCTTCCAGTTGCGAGGAGAGTCGTAGGCGCATAAACAGAACTTCCCCTCACGCTAAACACAGCAAAACATTACAAGAGCAGAGAAGAAGACGGAACATCGTCGCTTGATTGGTTGATCAGTGATATTTGGCGTTGCTATGCAGACGAATGATCTTTTTTGTTGATGCAGTAGAAGATGGCAGACAACCCGACCGCAAACTGTACTTACGGAGCCGCGGTCCCGTAACGCACCGCCACGCACTTGTGAAACCAACTCCAGTAGCCTGCAAGGAAAAATTAATACGACCAGAGATATACCGGAGAGGAAACCCTTTTCTTTTGCACTTGGAATCATTCCAATTGTCAAATTAAATAATAAACAATAACCACACTGAAGACAGTAATTCAATTTAATTAAAAAAATTTAAGAATATACTTTCCGACTTCAAATTAAACTAAACTTTTTTAATTAGTTGAAGTAAATTAAATTAAATCAGCTTTTTTTGTCGCTGGTTTTAGTGGACCTGTAATACGTCTACACCTGGTATGTCGATAAATTGCGCGGGGACGATAAACGGTCCTTCGGCGAAAGTGTAATTGTCTTAGCACGTAGAATTATGAAAAGAACACTTTAATAGAAATAAGTAGAACAAGACAGACATCTCATACAAGAAAGACGGGCAATCTTATACAACGGAATCCAACCCCATCAAAAGTCAGGTATTCTGACAAAGTTCTCACATTTTTACTTTTCAAACGTACGTAAACGAAGAGTCTGACGGAGACGTGGATGGAGAATTTTACGGGGAATCCATAACTTTGATGCGTTCAAAGATATTCAGCCGACTGAATCGCCGGCTGGTAGCTTATCAGCAGACTTGGTTTTTCTCGTGCGCTTTGCGAACGAGGTCCCTGGACTTGCTTCGCTCGACCGCGGGTACGATGATAAAATAAGTATTGGAAGCGATGGTATTGAGACCATGCTGTCAGTGTTGAAATGGTTTTGTGCACGCACTTCAGGCGAGCACCGTTTCCGGCGAGCAGAAAAGTGTACTAGTAAATTATTTTGTCGGCAAAAGTAGTGATTATCGGTAAACCAAATGTCGCGTAGAACGAAATGTACCTCTATACATATTGTCGGCGTACGATCTGTCGCCGAACCATTTGTGGACTCGTTCAACATGTCGGCCTGTACTATATGTCCGATTACCAAAAGTCTGTTACCAAAAGTCGGCATACCAAATGTCGGTGTACGATACGTCGCGTCACGTTGTAAGTTAGATCTCCACAATCACTCAAATTACACCATGATCGGGAACACTAGACGAGATTTTGGGTTGAATTTTGAATCAAATGGGTTTGGCCCCTTCATTATTCGGAGTTTGTTTTGCAACAAAATTGCGAAGTTCAACTGGAACAAAGTTAAGGAAGTTATAGCCGTGGACCTGGATCGCACTTGTAAAAAATTCAATCGTACAAAGTTCTGATAAACGCCCAGAGGCGTAACGGGGGCACTAGGACAAGTGGTCCTCTTAATCATTTCAGTCCGCTCCTGCGGGAGCAATTTTTAATTTCTATTCACAAGAAAAAGTGCCCCCTCCCGTCTAAACTGCCCCCTTTTTGCCGAAAAGTCCGTTACACCTCTGTGCATGCCTATGCTCTACTCACACCTGACAATACACTTAACGGTCCGCCGAAGGTGTTTTTGCTTTAAATCGAAAGTAGAGATTTTTTTAATAATGTGTTTGGGTAATAACGTAATATTTTAAAGTGCTAGAAATTAGGCTAAGCCCGAAATAGGACGTTAATAAATACTGTACTTCTTAATAATACGGAAATAAAAATCGGCGAAAAGCAGAAAACAGTAGAGCGAGTTTGTATAAAAGAGCATTTGAATCTGTTTGCTTTATTTTAAATTATTACTCATGATGATTATACAGTCTATATTGAATATTTTAATTAACATCACAAACGTCCAAATCAGTAATTAATGTATTTCGGATGGAAAATACAATTCCTTCACGTATTGTTATTTGCGAACCTCAGGCGGGCGTGTCCCTGAAACTTCTTCAGAATACATATTAATACGAAATTTTTTAATTTAGTATAGCCTGTAATTTTATAAATTGTTGTTGATTTTTTTTCACAATAATACTCCCGGGAAATTAGCGAGTATCCCTCTGCTGCAATTCGCCCGCAGGACGGTTTCAATTCCTGTTGGAAGTGATGTGTCGTTCCCTTAACATTCCGGACTTCTTTTTACTTGCACCGTATCATCGTGTTCTTTTCTGACTGCAGCTGTCGGCTGACCTGCCCATCGTTTAATTCCGAATAAATCCATTACTTTTGGGAGATTTTGTCGGTCGCGGTAACGTGTTACGGGCCGTTTTATGACTAGACACTTATTCCGCGCACGTGACAGAACAAACAAGACATAGACAATTCACTAGTGTCGCTGACTATGTTGTCATTTAAGGGTATGAACCACGTCCTAGGCATACAGATCCTTTTCAATTTCGATCAGAAAAGTGTTATTCGCTTTCCCTTCAAGCTGACAGCAAGGGTGCGACCCATTGGCAGTGGTTGCAATGGTTGCCAGTCATGGACAAGTTATTCATCGATAGAAGAAAAGGTCGAGATGACAGATAGTACACTGTAACTTCACTGTTGTTTGCCATGCCTTCTCACGAACGCACTGTGCAAGGACGTCCCTTCCTGTCCGGAAACGATCCTAGCTCTGATTATTTAGCTTGACTTCTCTGTCTCGCCGATCAACATCGAACGACACATCCCTCAAATGGGAATTCACGATTATATTTTCAGTTCCATTTTACTCTCAGACGGCATAATCAGGAAGCGCATATCAACTTGAATGTTGAAACAACAAAAACTAACTGCATTTACTGGCACTGCAGTTTGTGTCATATGATAAGTGTGAATATAATTTAGTTAAAATTAAATTAAATTAATTGATTTAATCCAAAATGAGATTAGATTCTGCCCATGTCGACCAAAACTAAAACTAATTAGAATAAAAATTCTCGTCATTTTTTGAAGAACTAAGCGATCAATCTACAACAAGTTTTTAGACAAGTTTCTAGCGCTGTATTTTTTTTTATTGACTCCCTTGGCATAATTACCCGTCCCGACATAATTACCTATACAAACAATCAATGGATGACTTTTGCATACTATTGGGTTCTGCAGTTGCAAAACAGGTGATAGACCGCATATGTATACGCATAACTTTGAACTTTTTCAAGCGAAGAATCTGTACTAAATGAGAGTGTAAGAAAAGCGCTTTCGCTGAATTTCGAAAGTGCATCAACTTTGAATCTGAGTCTCACTATACCGTATTAGTACTGCCGCGTATTTGGTGTGGAAAGAGCTGTCGCTACAGGAATACAAAGGCGACACTTCTCTCACGTACGAAAACTAGAAGCATCAACCCCACGCTACAAAAAACTTGTGTTCGGGTTCTCTTCGATCCTTATTGTCTTTAAAAAAGGCTGCGAATTTCACACCGTTTCGGAAATTTTAATTAGATGCAGCCGACAGATATGGCCACGGCGGTCGGCACCAAAAATACCGACACTAAGGAAGAGGCAACAGTTTTCGCGTATCATCACAATGTTAAAAGCGTCATACGGTCGGTACCCGAATAAGAATTTAATCATCGAGACAAAATTTTAACAAACGCTTATGTTTCCTTTTTCTGATCTGATGTTCTTCAACATCGCGAAGTTGTTACCCAATCCGTACCACGGTTGTGACCGTTGTAGCAGAATGTTTTTATCTCGCTTATTATAACCTGGTGTTTGAAGGATGCTTCTTCCACTGCGGCTAATAGCAACAACGAATCCGACACTTCTTTGGCTCCTCCGAACGGATTGTTGTTCGATGGAGATTTATTAGGAAGGGTTCCCCAAATAATATCTGACATCAATGTATATATGCCGGATTATTATTATAACTATTAACTGTAGTTAGTAGCAGAGTAACAAATTGAATACATGACGGTTCGTGTTGTAAGTCAAACGTGAAAAGAACGGAATCATGGATGAAGCCATCGATGGCCTGATGAAGTTCTGTCGTATCAAAACAGGTAGCGTGATTCGCATGACGTTACTTCCGTCAATGGAGACCGGGTTGCATTAAGGGTTCCCGTTAGCGAAAGATAAAAAACCACGCAACTATGTACATTGTACCCAGATAGACCGAGCGATTGGAAAGAAAACCTCCACACACGCGGAGTTCATCGCTTTGTGACAGCTAGACATCGAGCAACAAATACTACCACCGAAGTGGTTGTATTCTATCAAATTTTCAGCTCGATTTGCGAACGTTTTTCGTCTGGATGTTTGTTCCCTAACAAAAATACAAGTGATGCTGTGAACCGGGTTTAGTTCAACTGTGGGCTGCGGATTTTATTAGTAAACAGCCGTGAACTGAGCTTTATCATTTACAATGGGGAACCGGACGGTCTTCGGCTGGCTGCTAATGGCTTCTCCTCTCTTTCTGAAATACCTATCGGCATGCTGCATCGTAGACGGACAAGTGTGCGGCGGGAGTCTTCCGCGGCGGTGCTGGGAGCGACTCGATCATGAGCTGGACAACAACCCCAAAATTCTTTATACTTGCCGGAAAGGGGAGGAACCGGTTGCCTTGAGAAAATGCGCGGCAGGTTGCGAGCGGGACTTAACAAATTCGGATGGCGGCATGTGTTTGGTTGCTCCTCTCCGTGAACCAGATATAACCGTTGCACCTGTGGCATCAGAATTTTTTTCAGGTAAGAGGTTTTGGATTGTAGCTCTATGGGCTTTAGTTACTTTTTTGGTGACTGCACTGAATGTTCGCTGGGTCAGTTTTTAAATAATATTTTGTCGAGGATATTTACTGAAGGAAATATATTCAAACCTCAAAAAAATGAAGTAGTGGGTAGCGACTGAATTGATGGATGGCTGTGTAAGTATAAAAGGTGTGAGATGGAGGATGTGAGATAGGGGATGGGAGATGGGGCATGTGAGATGGCGGATGTGAAATGATGGATGTGAGATGGGAAATGTCTGCCCATTTTGTACTGATTCCTTTCCGTGTGACACTTGATTCGAGATGATTGATGTTTTTTGAAGGCCCATGGTAGGTCGCCAATATTGACTGTGCTTCGAGCAAGTTGATTGCCGAAAACAAAGACGGATCCATTTCATCTCTAATGGACTTTTAAAAATATATCACATGTTTTAACCCTGCGAACATTCTCTGCTCTAGAAATACCGGAACATTGAAAACAAGAACTTGCATCTAGCTTAATACGCCAAGGCACTTGTGGTTGACTGAATTGAAAGAAACTGACCAAAGAATGAACCATTCGGCATTCTATTCTCTGAATGTGAGGATGTAAAGATAATATAATATTAAAAAAACGAATTTCGCGTATAACCATTGTCGAAAGAAAACATGCATAAACAGATGCGCGTTGTAGTGTGGTGTACTACTGTTATACTATCCGTACAAACCATCAAAATTCGAAAGATATAGGATCTGCCCCCTTAACCTTACGTGTTTTATAAGCTAACGCGAAAAAGCTTGGTTCTGTACGCCCCTCATCCAATTTTTGCGGAAGTCATATTTTGGGAGGACCGTATAATTGTATTCCGCGGCTTTCGTAGAAGATTCTAGTAAGAAGTTTATCACTAATCGTTGCAAAAAATAAAAGGAGGGTACAAAAAGAATTTGTTGCTCGAGCAATCCCGCCCCCGCAATGTTAACGTTGTTCAAGTAACATTTTTTTATGCGTGACAAAAAAACGTGGTGTGCAGCAGTGACGTCAGTCATACCATAGATCTGGCCTTGTGTCATGACACGTCTGCCAGTACGGTATAGTACGTAAACGTTAGTATCGACAGTCAACACCGGCATCATTCATATTCCGCCTCCGGAAGATTGCAACTAACGTCCGTCCGTTCGAAGGTCTCTACTCAGCCGATAATAGGACATCAAACTGACCACTCACGGCTCAATGGGACGGAGACATCTTACATATTTTATGGTCAAATCTCACAAGTTTCATTCTTCCACTCTCACATCTCCCATCCCCCATCTAACATCCCCCATCTCCCATCTCAAACTTTTTATACACACCCTACAACTTGACGCAAACGTGTAATTTAACTTGTTGAGTAGTCACAAAATTTTAAATCACAGAATATAATATTATATTGGTGAGTACAAACAGGGTTTTATCCAAAAGAAAGTATGCGGCAAAAAGATTGTTCATCGTCTGCAGTGTTTATTTTAGATGCCTGTTTTCAGAGCGACGGACCACAACAGAATCACACAAAACAGGTGGATTTCTCGTTTATGCGCAGGGTGAATCCCTTTGGAGATTGCCCGTGGAAGATCGCGGCGACACAGAACAGCTTACAAATATTTCTACAGAAAACAATTACGACGTTGCAGTGGACTGTGTTAACCATCATCTCTACTGGACAATTTATGGAAAGGGAATTCGACGTTCTCGGTATGATGGCTCATACAATCATCTGGTCGTCTCAAAAGGTAAAAAACGTCATGCAAAATACCGTCATTAATGGCATTTCCTGGAGAGCGATGCTGATTATGGCATTGACTTTTCATTTCTAGCTGGAATAGTATACGGATTGGCTGTGGACTTTGTATCCGGAAATATGTTTTGGGTTCAAGGCAAAGCCATTCTTGTAGCAAAAATGAGTAACCTGGAGGCTGGACACAAAACTATCATTTCACATAATGGAATTCTCCCATGGTCAAGGCTTGCCGTGCATCCTTCCCGCGGGTAAGTAAATGGAACAATTGACCTTCAACTAAGCAACCATTTTTTATGTTGTGCGATAATAAATGCAGTAAAACGTTTACTTAGTTTTCTGAGCTTTAACCAGATCTCCCTCATGGTATTCATGGTATTAGCAATTATCATGCACTGCTTGCTTTTGTAGTAAGGATTGCGATTGATAATGCGTCAATAGGTGCAGTATTCTCCCGGCTCAAGGGACAACCAAGCCCCTCCCCCCATGTCCTACCCCGGTCCAGTTATATGGTGCTTGCGCGGGCGATGTTCACACCCTAGGGCATAAAACTGTCCCTTGAAGTTGGGAGAATACAAGGGCTAAACGAGTTTATGCGTCTTTTGATAGTTGTCAGACATATTCAACCGCGAACGGTATTCACTTGTGGATTTCGATGAAATCTGAATCTCACCTCAATGAGTTGAACTTCACCTGTAATAATCTTGCTGATGTGCATAACATCCGAAAAAGAAAAGCAATCATGCAGTGGCCCCAAGAACGTAACAAAAATATTATCGTGTTAGCTTTTCCATTGATTCCCATTCAAAATGCTACACGTGGAAAAGTTGCCGCGCCAAAAATTATCTTCCAACCAATCACCTCATAAGAAAGGAAAAAATTTTCGGTACCATCCAAAACATAGGAAAGACCTAAAAGCGGAATGAGGTCGGCCAGATGAGACGGCAAGCTTGCTGGAGAGCCTGGCAAAAAATTATCCCCCCCCCCACCGGGCGAGGGGGCAAGCTTAAACTTGTAAAAAGCCCAACAAATTTTGGGGCAGTTACATGATTTCAACTTCATAAATCACAATATAAAACTAACAGGCAGCCTTTCCCCATGAAGTGAATACAGAGATAATGAAAACACCGCAGTGCCGTCAAGAGAGTCATTGTAGTTTGGAACCATCGCTCGGTCATCTCGTTATTGTAATCCCAAGAAACAGGAACCGATGAAGAGTTTGCCATGAATTTCTTCCTGTCCTGTCTAAAGAACAATTTACAATGAAGAATTTATTACCGCTATCCCAACCCCGTTTATACATTTGCAGATCAATCTACTGGTCACACTCTTATTCAACAATCGAGACTGCCTCCATGGATGGAAGTAATCGTCAAGTCTTGGCCACTAGAGTCAAAGCCACTTCTCTGGCTTTAGATTACGAAGCAAACAACCTTTACTGGACAGACCAATGTAAGCTGACTTGAATATAGAAACATGAATTCATCTACAGCTGAATGTCTGTTGGTCTTTGTCAGTAACATGTAATGTAATAACATGAATCAAAATGTCTGCTAATCATTGTTCAGATCATTTTCTGCAGATACTGGAAATATCGAATTTCGTTGAATGGAGGAGGCAAACGAATTGTCTCCGCCCTAGGAGGCGCGGGGGAATACTCGGAAGGCATGTCATTGTCGGGAGGACGCGTTTACTGGACGTCCCGCCGTCCAACGTAACTTTATATTGCTAACGAATCCTGGAATTGTCTTTCCTTAATCCGCTTTCTGTTACAGCAACATTTTGGGTAGTATCACCATATAGGATCAACAATGAAGCAACATTCCCTTCCAGCCGGACGGAGTGGGGAGTTACTCGGAATTGTTTTTGTGCTAGAACAGTGCCCCAAATGTACGTTCAATTAAAACAATTTAATTTTTACCTCAATTCACAACCTAGTTACATTTTCCTTTTAGTGAGCAATGTATGCGCTGTTTCTAACGGAGGATGTCCTTTGATCTGTCTGCCTCTCCCGGAAAATAACAAGAAATGTGTTTGTCCTGACGGCATTGCATCTTGCACTTCATAACGTCCTTTGCAGTTTCTTCCCGATTTGTTGGACAAATTTCTGTCGCAGATTTCTTCATCTTTGTTTGGTTGTTTTCACGGTCCAACATTTTAATCTGATTCGAATTGAAATTCTTCGGCATACTCTAGTTTGGTTATATTTCTAAGAGAATCGACCCACTGATTCGTTTTTAAATAATGAACTAACTGAACCAAACGGGTTAATGATTAGATTTATTTGATAAGTAAGACAAACAACGAAATTTGTCTGTCAATTTCGGCCAAATTTGAAAACTAAAACAAAACTACAACTAGGTTATTTTTTGATTTTTTGATTTGTAAAACAAGAAATTGAATTAAACTGGCAAGTTAATAAAAATGTAATTGAAAAGTAAAACAGGCAACTAAAATCGGTCTGTCCATTTTGACCAAAAGTACAAACTAAAATTTCTCAATTCTTTTATCACTTGGAAAACGTGAATCAAACGTGTCAGTTACTAAATATTTTAATGAGAAATAAAGCAAACAAATGAAATTAGTCAGTCAGCTTTAACTTAAATTAAAAACTTTATAAAAACTACTATTGTAGCGACGCGATTCTGAGGCGCAGCTGTAGCCACGCCCCGGGGCGGTTTGCCCATCATGACGTCTGAATTTGGTTTGGCTATGCAGACGAATGGTGTAGTTGATGCAGTAGAAGATGGCAGACAACCAGACCGCAAACTATACGTACGAAGCGACGGTCCCGTAACGCAGGGCCACGTACGCGTGGAACCAACGCCGGTAGCCTGCAAGGAACAAAAATTGATATGATCAGGGTTAATACTGGAAAGGAAACCTTTTTTCTTCTGCATTTTGAATCGTTCCAATTATCAAACTAAATAACAATAATAACCACACCCAAGCAGATAATTTGATTTAATTTAATAAAGTTTAAAAATAAACTTTCAAAATAAACTAAACTTTTTTAATTAATTAAATTAAATTAAATTATAGTATCTTTTCGTCGTCGCTAGCTTTACGTTGCAAAAATGTAAATTAATTTAAGGATATATATACTTTCAGAATTAAAAAACAAACAATTTAAATTAGTTGAATTGAACTGAATTAAATTAAGTTTCTCCGTTATACTTCTATTGCAGAAATTTAATTTAATTTAGGAATGTACTTTCAGACGTTAAATTAATCTAAACTTTTTAAATAAGTTGAATTGAATTGAATTAAACCAGCTTCTTCCTTACATTCATATTGCAAAAATTAAACTAAATAATCTACAAAAACTGAAGACGTAGAAAAGTGGCATTGTAAAAAGAAATCTAAACAAGTTACTAAACTCTAAATATGAAAAAACAGTATTGAAAATGTGAAAATGAAAAGTAAAATTTAATAGTACAAGTCATCTGGGACTTTGATTCTCTGATTTATTAATTTATGAGAACGGAAATCGGTTCGAGAATTTTTTTCTCAGGCCAATTGAGACACTCACAAAAAGTGAAACTTCTACAAATTTGGCGATGAATAATTTTATCCAGTTACACAGTGATACTCAATATAGTATATTATTACTACTAAAATTATTACTATTATTAAAACTGTCCAGAAAAATGTTTAGCATATTTAATTGTTGGTGAGGAAATATTTATATCAAACAATTAATTCTACTTTCATACATTGAAAAAATATGGTTCACTTTTATATATATTTTTTTTATCAAGCACTAATGAAATATACATTTGCACTTTGTCCGATACTAGATATAATATAAAATATAGAATAAATGGTCGGTTTTGGAATTAAACAACGTTTACATATGTATTACCCGTTATTATTAATAAGTGTTCATGAACCATAAAATAAAACAACATTTATTATCTAATATTTCTACCAAGAAATGAAAAGAATCGCAAAGGGCTGTGTCAAAGGAAACAAAATGAATTTGAAGGATTTATTTTTTAAGGTGAAGAAAATAAATAAAATATACAATTCCATAGAATACAGTTATCAATTGATTGATTGATGAGGCTAAACTTGCTTTTGAAATGATCATTCCCCCTCCTCGCTTTGGAAAGTGTACTCACCTCGACTAACCGCTCTCGACATGGCTATGGGATTGATGCTGCGTCGTGACAGCAATGCCGGAAGCTCCCCAATCTTCACCTGTTCGAATGGCGTATCCGCTGAATGAAAATTAGAAAACGTCTATGGAATGAAATTATTACACCAATCCAGCGTAACCTAAATGCTAAGGTTAACGGGCAGTCAAATTGAGTCAATACATCGATCAAGCGCAGCTAACCATGCTAAATTAAATCGGAAACCAAATCAAGCCAATCAACAATCAAACAATGCCCACAATGCTGAAGAATCACTTACGGTTTCCGTAGAAGCGGTCTGGATCGTACGGGCCGTGGAAGTAATTTATCGAGAGACGAAAGTGATCGAGAACTCATTGTTTGACAAGATTGCTAATTAGATTAAAAGCGGACAAAATTGGTCATCATTTCCCCATTGCAATGAATTAAAAGACCCAAGAATTTGTATCTCTTTCAGTGCCAGTCAAGTCGTAATTGGACTTTATCACATGAAGGACTTCTCAATTCTTGATCCACAAAAACACAAGAGTGCCAACATTGGAAGTGCGTCCTTTTATCGGATGTCAGTTACATAATCACTATTAACTACGACCGGGAACAGTGGCGAATTTTACAATTGGGCAGAATGATCGGCTAGAATATTAAAACCAAAACAAAAATGGGGGAGGGAATCTTTAGCCTTTTTAAATGCACGAGATCACAAAGAGGCAGAGAGGGAACCTGTAGCCTAAAGGATAAGGGGGCGGGGACCTTCGGAACCATGTGACGTTCAGATTTAATTACCTGATTTGCCGTACATATTTATTATTATTATTTCTAGGCTTCATTCTCACGAACAGTTCCTCACATGTACATTCTCCGTTAATTCTCGTCTTGCCCCAATGATGTTTCAGTGTCGATTGGAGAATGGCCAGTTGACGTTATAGTCATGCACGTCTCTCCGACAAGGTTCAGTCCGAAAGCTTGATTTGGAACGCGTAATATTTTCGAAAGGTCTTAAAACGAAAATAGGTAGCTTAATTGTTTTTCGTGAGGACATTGACCGGTTTTCCCGACTGTTATTACGCTACTCATTAAAAAGGCCTACACGGATCGGACGAACTACTAAAGCATTTACGTGGCTTTCTTGGGCCACATGTCCTCCATTTCGCGGCCGAGGACCTCTTCATATTGTCAGGTGGATGGTCCAGTGGGCGCCTAATGTGACCGGACTACATTTGAAGGACACATTCTTTGCCATCACGGAGAATGAGACCTGCGCGTCTGCGTTACTGGGCGTTCTCGTCATTGGGCACCATCAATGGAAAAGGGTGACACTCACCGACTGCACTTTTGAATACCAAATCAGTTCCGGATCACATCAGCCATGAAAATCCTATTGTCGGAAGACAAACATTCCGATACTGAGCATCAATCTAAAGGGTTGCTCCTCACCATAGGCCGTGTTTGCTCACATTAATGTCGAAAATGATTTGATTTAATTAAATGAAATTTAAAAATATACTTTCGGACTTCAAATTAAATTAAACTTTTTTAATTAATTAATTTGAAATAAATTATATTTTTCGTCGCTAGCTCAACAATGTGAAAATTTATTTAAGTTTAAATGTTTGTGTACCTTCAGAATTTCAATTAAACAAACATTTTAAATTAGTTGAATTGAACTGAAATTAATTAATTAAGTTTTTCCTTTATACTAATAGTACAGAAATTAAATTGAATTAGAAGAATATATTTTCAGAGAATAAATAAGCTTTTTCGTTGTACTCAAATTGCACAAATTAAAATAAGTAGTCTACAAAAATTCAATGAGTAGAAAACTTTGATGGAAACAATGACGTTTTTTAAGGATGTTTTGAAATTCCGGGCGCGAAGTGTTTCACACGGATCCGCTGCCCGTCTGGATATTGGAGGGACCCATCCGAATGACGACGCCCACAAAAATCGATCCAGTCACCACGGCACAAATGACGGTCGTCGACGCCGGGAAAGGAGAGAAAACGTGGCTGATTTCCCGTAACAACAACCTCAAACCGCTTAGTATCACACCCTCGCACATAACACGACTTCTTCACGAAAGACTGATTAGATTATTTTGATTAAAAGAGTAGATGAAATGTCATCTGCCATGGTGAATTAAAAAAATTATACTTCGAAAAATATCACGCAAAAAATAATGGAACTTGTTTATTAAACAACGAGCAAACTCAATGGGAACCAATGCACAGCCCCTAATGACATGTCGCGTGATTCAATATTGCTTTTATATAAAACGAGATTGTCCATACATTGTAATTATGCATACATTATGCAAGACCCTCCGAGCCGGAAAAAAAATATTGTTAACCAAAAAAGACAGTCCTATCTCTGGTCCTAAGATTGTGTGCGCTGTGCACCGCGCGCACCGCTTTAAATGTATTACACACATTGCACAAAATTTATTTTGTTTTCTGTATTTATCGTATCTTTAAATTTTTAATATTCAATATATTTCGTAATATATTTGTTACAGTTCTTATATTTTTATTTGTTATACTTATATTTATTTGAATTATGTCTATTATTTTTAAATTGATTATATTTTTATTTATATTATATTAAATTGATATTTATTATATTCATATCTGTTGTATATTTTTTAATATTTTTATTATATTTATATTTATTATATTCATATCTGTTGTGTATTTTTTAATATTTTTATTATATTTATATTTATTATATTCATATCTGTTGTATATTTTTTAATATTTTTATTATATTTATATTTGTTATAATTATAATTATTATATTTTATTTTATCATATTTACAATAAGAATATTTATATTCACTGTATTTATATTTATCATATTTATATTTAAGTTTACTATTTTTATAATAATCATTATGTTTAACATACGTTTATGTAATATATATCACACTTAATATAATTATGTTTAGTACACTTATTATATATTCAATATAATATATTTACTTTATCATATTAATATCTAGTTAAGTTCATTATAATATATTTGATATATGTATATCTATTTATCATTTATATTTATGCATCCATTATAATTAGATTTGTTTTTGAATTTTGAATATTATTGTCTTTTCCGGGGGTTGATAAACGGGTTTAGACTGGTACGTGCGGTCGTGGCTTAGTGGTTATATGGTTTGGGCACAGTCTTGTTACATTTTAACAGAATGTCAGAATCTGTCAAAACCGGTTTTGAACTGGATTTAAGGTTTTGGGTACAATTTTGGTACAATATTGGAACAATCTTTGGATTGGATAAACAATAGGAGTTTCAGGATCGGAACGTAAGATTGTGCCTAAATTGTACAAGCAAATATTTTCATATGGTATTGGTTATTAGGGAGTAGGAATTAAAGCTAAAACCTATTGTAAAAACTGTTTAATGAAAATTCTGAATAATGCAAATGCAAATGTATATTTGAAATAGTAAAAAAGCCCAATGAAATATGAGAGATGAATTCACTGAATGGCAGAAACATTCCGGGCTCCTCCTACAGGAAGTAGGTGCACTATACAGAAGTGGGTGATATGTTCAGACCACACCCCGTGCGTGTTCATTTTAGCTGCAAGACCGTGGACTTTGTTTATCGTCACAAAAAGACCTTCGAATTGCCATCGGGCATTTCAAATGGGTAGCGCAACGGAGAAATTTCATCGTGCAGCGCTTGAAACAGGTTTCTTGCGATCCTACAAACCGGAAACTCTGACAAAAATGTTGTCATTGCTTTACACAAAGGCATTAAGTCGAAAATATTGCAATGTCGTTTGGACCGCTGAGAAAGCCATAAATAACAGCGACCCATGAAAGAAATACCAATACGTGTGCGGTTTTTCATATTTTCATATTTAGGCAAAAAATACTGGCTTAGGTTTTCCATCTCGGTATGGGTCTCCCATTTCTACGTCCATACCTACATGGTCTATATATAACTGCTTTAATTACCGTTATCGTCACCATCAGCCCTTCAGAAGCAGCATGTTGTCAGGATAACAATAACCACTGTGGTGCCGCCCTGTCATCATTATGCAAGTCCTCCAACCTTCTGCCCAACTCTCTACATCTGCGAGGAAGGAGGCGATCCAAGTCTGATCCGTATATGCCCTGATGGATGTCAAGCCCACGTGGGAGGCAATGATATCTGCAAGCGCGTGCCGGTAGACAATAAAACAGCCTCGCAACTGCTGTCTGACACCGAGTTAAAACAGGGACAGAGCCTCTTTTCTCCGGACAAGAAGTCAAAACTGTCAATGCAGATGGATGGGGACCTCGTCGTGTCCATTATTGGTGCAGATCTAACGGAAAAGTCAGTGTGGTCGACTGGAACCAGCTCACTAGTACAGCCGCCCGTATCGGTCAGATTGTTAGAAAACGGTGACTTGGTCTTGCTTAATGATAAGGGTGAAACAATGTGGAGACTTGGAACAGCTGGCGCAAAGTATGCTGGTGCTTCGCTGTGGGTGCGAAATGGAGGTTTATTATGCCTCGCAAATGAGCCGGATGGGAACTGCTTATGGAAATCAAATGCTGCGGTAACATCGACGCCAATTTCAAAATTGGTTCCAGGTAAGAACTAGGACTATGCCTTCTGTGTATCTTAACATGGACAAATACTAGACCAAAAAGAGTGCATTTCCAAAGTGCAAGCAGGCAGATGCTCTTCAAGAATTTTTTGAAAGCGAAACCAGAACAACTGATAGTATAGCCAGGTGGTGGGCAAAGGGGCAAATTTTTTTTTCTAAGTTAATGAACAAAACGGCTTTACTATACATTTTGACACTGATGGGGGTCTTGGGCTTTGAAAACATCATCCAACA
Organism: Hypsibius dujardini; assembly: GCA_001579985.1. Taxonomy (NCBI): domain Eukaryota; kingdom Metazoa; phylum Tardigrada; class Eutardigrada; order Parachela; family Hypsibiidae; genus Hypsibius; species Hypsibius dujardini. The sequence goes on from LRSR01002818.1 coordinate 23,554, forward strand.
TTTCAGGTTTTCGATCAGGTTTGTCGGGATCCAGTATATGCTCTCTTAATAATTACAAAATAAACAAGAAGACATTCAAGACTAGGCCAAATTTAATGCAACAACTGACATTTTTGAAGATACTGATGGTAAACTGATTTAAAAAAATCCCTTCATCTATGTTTTTAGCAAAATTTAGAAAAAAAAAAAATTACATGTTTTATTTAATTATCAACAAACATATAGCACCGGTATTGCAAAAAACAACGTACATACATATTTTGGAACGTAAAATTTGGCACAAAACACAATGCAAGCTTCGCAAGTGGCATATTCGATAACATTTTTCATTCTCATCTTTGCTAAACCACAAAAAATTATTTTTGTGAAATATTTTAACTCATGATTTTATAATTTAACTTCACGTTTCTGATTTTGTTGCGGTGACGCTAGTGCAGCCGTCCTGTTGAAATATCTATTATGTTTTTCTAGTTATTATTACTGCATTTGTTAAATAAATTATTTAGTGTGTCAACACCCCATTTTATTGCATTTTTAGATTTATTTAAAACTTCTCACAATTGGTTTCAATTAATTTTTCAGGACTGCAAAATTTGATTGATTGGCTTATATCTGCGTCACATTTTGTATTTTTCCCGGAATACCTTTTTTTGCTTTATGGATTTTTAAAACAGATTTAACAAATTTAAGAGTTTATAAAATAGGCATAACTTCACAAATTCCACATCACTTTTCACAGCGCTTTTAAGACCGTGCCATGCCATGTTCGGAGTCAGTGTGATTTTGCCCTTAAGGCTAGTTGGCACTCGAGAATTTTTGTAAATTTTAAATTGATTTTTTAAGCTTGTTGTAAAGAGTAGATCGTTTCCTATGCCAATACGGAAACCATATTTTGTTAAAAAAATGTTCGAATGGTTAAAAAACAGTCGAAACGCAGTGCCGATGCGCGGCTGTGCCTACAGCAGACAGATATCAGCGCCAGTGGCGCTTGCTAGTGCTCGTATATTTAAACCGCCTGTTGCCCAGTACGGCTAAAACTTTATGGGACCGTGCGGCTGTGACAGTTAGGAATTCTCCCTGCGGCAGCGTCCGAGCAAAAAACATTCATCTGTTCGGCAAAAAATCAAGTCGCTGAAGTTGAGAAGCGAGCTGATTGATATTCAGAATATAGTAACCCTGGTTTACGGCGGTGGCAAGTAGACCTGTTCTGCTTGTCTGACATATTATCTGAAGGGACATTATTTTGCCAGTGCCGGACATAATTTTGCCTGACCCACAAATCTTTTGTCCGAACCTACTTTGCCAAGCTCTCATACAAAAGTTCTCAATGTAAAACAAATACAAAATGACATGCTCGTTTCCGTCAAGCTATGCGTATCGCATGTGGGCCTGAACTTTGTGCGACACTAGCGTCTACAAATTGATGACTGTTAACATCATTTATTTTTAAAATAAAAGTCTGTCGGTCTGTCGGTCTGTCTGTCTGTCTGCTGTGTTTGTGTTTGCATCTGTGTCTGTGTCTGTGTCTGTGTCTGTGTCTGTGTCTGTGTCTGTGTCTGTGTCTGTGTCTGTGTCTGTGTCTGTGTCTGTGTTTGCATCGGTGTCTGTGTCTGTGTCTGTGTCTATGTCCGTATTTCTGTTTGTTAACGTAATTTTTGGGCAGATAATTATTTTAAATAAGCCATGAAATTGCAAACCGTACCGTATTCTCTCGACCTCAAGGGACAGTTTTATGTCCTAGGGTGTGCAATTTGCCCGTGCCTGCTTATGCAATTATGCAATGGTAAAGTTATGAGAAAAAGGAATTGCCTAGAGTTATCACAGCGTTCAGTAGCCTACAGTCTTCTTTTTTTGCCGTACAAAATTTACGACACACTGATGATTAACAGAAATAAGCGGAAGTAATGGACCTGGTGACTGTATTGCAGGAGAAAGGGGTGTCAATCTTGTTTGACGGACCCGTCTTTGCCTGCTTCTTTCTTCTAGAATAGGGAAAAAATGCAAACGTATTAGGGTGTCCAACCCCATTCCGATCCTCTACCCGAATTGTTTGCAATTCTTACATATTTCAAACCAGCTCTCGGAAATATCCGGTAATCTTTTGCGATCTGATACGGCACGGCAAAAATTTGACGATCTTGCGAAAAATATTTCCCGGTCCGAATCAACGGGGACCACAAACCTGGCGAACTTGACGGAAATGTGTTTAGGTTTTTTGAGAAATTTTTCCCAAGCCGAATCGCTGTATCAAAAGAAGTTCTACGACGTGTCCGCCAGCCTTTTATTGGTAAACCAAAAGATGGTGACCTTGTCAGACAATTTTGCCGCTCTCACAATTAACCTCACTCAATCTGATTCTTTGATGCGACAAAGGCTGACAGACAAGTCAGACACAATCTCCCGATCAGAGACGTCCTGGAAAGGAAAGATGGCCACAGTGTCGGACACCCTGTTGGGTCCGACGGGAACTGTCACACAAGCCATTGATCGGTTGACCTTACTGGAGCCTTCAGCAAGAAAAAAGTTTACCAATATTTCGGACGAGAAAACGTTGACGGACATTTTTACAGTGGTAACGCCAGCTAAAACGGATCCGAATATTAGGAGAAACCGTGGAGGATTTCTGGTGTTCGGGCAAGGATCATCGCTCTGGAAATTGCCTGGGGAAGATGTCGGCGAGACGAAAGAACTTTCAAACATTCCCGGAGAACAAAATTGCGCAGTTGCAGTGGATTGCGTTAACCATCATATTTACTGGACAAATTTGCAAACGGGAATTAGACGTTCTCGGTATGATGGTTCAGACAATCATCTGGTCCTCACTAAAGGTAAAATACGTCATGACGAATAGCGTCGTCTGGTGGCATTTCCTGGTGAGCGATGCTGATTACGGCCTCGATTTTAATTTCTAGCTGGAATACGTCACGGATTGGCGGTTGACTTTGTGTCCGGAAATATGTTTTGGATTGAAGACAGCGCCATTTTTGTAGCAAAGATGAGTGACCTGGAGGCTGGACACAAAACTATCATTTCACATGTGGGAATCAGCGAATGGTCAGCGCTTGCCGTACATCCTTCCCGCGGGTAAGTTAATAAACCGATTGACCTTCAAATAGGCAACCACTTTTTGAGTTATGCGATAATAAATGCAGTAAAACTTTTAATTAATTTCCTGAGCGTTTACCAAAATATCTTGCTCATGGTATTAGCAATCTAGGAATTAGGAAATTATGAGTATTAGGAAATCTAAATCTCACCTTAATAAGTTGAAGTTCACTTGTAGTAATTTTGCTGGTGTGCACAACATCCGAAAGTCAAAAGCAATTATGCAGTAGCCCTAAGAATGTTACAAATATTAAAATATTATTGTGTTCGTGCTCTTCGATTGATTCCCATTCAAAATGCAACACCTGGAAAAGTTGCCACGTCAAAAATTATTTTCGAACCAATCACCTCATGTGACAGGACATTTTTTTGGTACCGTCCAAAACAAAGGAAAAACCTAAAAGCGAATTGAAGTCGGCCGGGGGAGAAGGCAAGCCTGCTGGAGGGGGTCCCCAAAAAAAACTTGCTTTCCTCCCCCCCCCCCGCCGGGCGAGGAGGGAAGCTTCAACATGTAAAAAACCTAACAAATTTTGGGGCAGTTACATGATTTCAACTTCATAAATCACAATAAAAAACTAACAGGCAGCCTTTCCCCATCAGGTAAATACAGAGATGATGAAATTACAGCAGTGCCGTCAAGAGATTCATTGTAGTTTTGGAACCACCGCTCGATCATCTCGTTATTGTAATCCACAGAAACAGAAACCGATGAAGAGTTTGCTGTGAATTTATTGCTGTCCTGTCCGAAGAAAAGTTTACAATAAAGATTTTATTGCCGCCATCACAATTACTTTTTTTACATTTGCAGTTCGATCTACTGGTCACGCCTTGACCAAACAATCGAGACTGCCTCCATGGATGGAAGTAATCGTCAAGTCTGGGTCACTGGAGTCTACAACCCTTCTCTGGCTTTGGATTACGAAGCAAACGATCTTTACTGGGCAGACCGCAGTAAGCTGACGTGATTGTCAAAACACAAACTCATTTACAGCCGAGGGTCCGTTGGTGTTTGTCGTGCACTTAACCGTCTGTTTGGACACGTTTATGACCGGATCTGTCAATGTAACTGACAACAACCGACTGATGAAATTTCCGGCCGTCATAGTTGACGGTGACACTTCCAAACTCTTCTTCAGAATAAAAGCGACATATAATCCGCCACAATGTGAACTAATCAACTGTACCGAAGCCAAATGTCTGCTAATTATTATTCCGGTCATTTTTTGCAGGTACTGGAAATATCGAATGCATTTCACTGAATGGAGGAGGCAAACGAATTGTCTCCGCTCAAGGAAGTGCGTGGATTACCTCTTGGGGCATGTCATTGTCGGGAGGACGCGTTTACTGGACGTCCTGCTGTCCAAAGTAACTCAATATTGCTAGCGAATCCTGGAATTTTCTTTCCTTACTCCGCGTACTGTTGCAGTGGCACCGTAAATAGTATCACCAAAAGTGGATCGACAAAGAAGGAACATTCCCTTCCAGCCGGACGGGGTGGATGGTTAAACGGAATTGTTTTTGTGCCAGAAGAGTGCCCCAAATGTACGTTCAATTAAAACCATTCAATTAATACCTCGATTCACAGCCTAGTTACATTTTCTATTTAGTGAGCAATGCATGCGCGGTTTTCAATGGAGGATGTCCTTTCATCTGTCTGCCTCTCCCGGGAAATAAGAAGAAATGTGTCTGCCCTGACGGCAGTGCATCCTGCATTTCATAACATCTTTCGTAGTTTTTTCCCGATTTGTTGGACAAACTTCCGTCGCAGACCTCTTTGTGTTTTGTTTGATCGTTTTGCCGGTCCTAAATTTTAATCAGAATCGACATTTATTAGATTTAATTTAATTGAGAAATGAATAAGTGAGTCAATTTCGACTAAAATATTCACTGAAAAACTAAATTAAAATTCCTTGGCAATTAATTTTTAGCGAACTGAGGATGTGATTTCGTTGCGTAATTTTAGTCTTTATCATCCCTGGTTCAAAATGGTCTTCCCTTTAGTGATTGCACACGTGCCACGCCAGATACGATTACGAAATGAACAGCTTCTATAAATGAAGCCACGATTGATCAAGACAAAGTGACAACTGCCGCAAAAGATTGTTTGCTTCTTTCTTATTCCAAAGAGAAGAGTAGGCGCATAAACAGAACTTTCCCTGACGCTAAACACGGCAAAACATTACAAGAGCAGAGAAGCACAGGGAACATCGTCGCTTGATTGATTGATCAGTGGTATTTTGTTCGGCTATGCAGACGAATAGACTTGTAGTTGATGCAGTAGAAGAGAGCAGACAATCCGACCGCAAATTGCACGTAGGGAGCGGCGGTTCCGTAACTCACCGCCACGTACTTGTGGAACCAACGCCAGTACCCTAAAAGGAACAAAAATTTGATATGAGAAAAATTAATTGATTAATATGAATTAAATAAATTAAAATTATTATCAGAGATAATACCCGAGAGGAAATCATTTTTCTTCTTCATTTTCAATCGTCCAATTGTCAAATTAAATAACAAATAATAACCATACCGAAGCAGATAATTCAAATTAATTTTTATTAAAATCTAAAAATATACTTTCAGACTTCAAATTAAATTAAACTTTTTTAATTAATTTAGTTAAGTTTTAATCATCTTTTTCATAGCCAGTTTTCTATTGCAAAAATGTAAGTAACTTTAAGGATATTTTTATTTTCAAATTTAAATATAAAAAATGTGAAATGATTTGAAATGAACTGAATTAAATAAATATCTTTTTCTTCCTTTACACTTGTATTATCGAATATAAATTAAATTAAAAAATATAATTTCAGGAGTTAAATTAATTTAACTCTTTAAATCAGTTGAATTTAATTAGCTTTTTTTTATACTCTTATTGTACAAATTAAATTCCATATTCTACAAAAATTTAACACACGAAAAAACAATATAAAAATATGAAACCAAACGGCAGTTTTAATAAATTAGTCAAATTAAATAAAATTTAATGTCATTTTCCGTTACTTTCACATTGCAACAATTAAACTAAATAATCCACAAAAAATAAGGACGTACAATAATAAAAATATGAAACTGAAGAGTAAAATTTCAAAGTCCGAGTCAACTGGGGCTAAATGGTCTAATGTTATTAATTAATTGATGAGAAGAGGAATCGGTTCGAGAGGACATTTTTCGGCCAATTGAGACAATCACAAAAACGGAAGCTTCTACAAATTTGGCGATCAATATTTTTATCCACTTAAATATTAACAATAATTTTCATCAATAGATGAAAAAAATCGTGAAGGACTGCGTCAAAGCAAACACAATCAATTTGAACGATTTATTATATATAAATCCGCGGTCGGATATTAAACCATCTTAACGAGAATCGATTCAGCTTCAGCGCTTGCGGTCCATCCTGGTCGAGGGTAAGCTCAACCAAAACCTTACTAACAGTTACGAGTTTACTGTTATTAAACTCATGTACGTTGATGGATTGATCTATCCAAAAAACGTGTTCTTTTCGTTTTGTTCCTTTTTGGTTTAAAGTTGAAAGAAAAAGAAGACGAAAAACATTCACACATAAAAATATTTATTTAACTGAAAAGAGTCAATTTTAGTTGTTAATTTATAATTGATCATTTAAGAAAATCGGCTTCCTTAATGTTGTCATCATTTTTGGATTTAGTTCAATATACTGGTCCTACTGTTCGCTTTCCGGGTCGGCCTGACTTGTGTGCAAGTGCTTGTTGTTGAATGGCTTGGAATGTTCTTTGTCACGATATTTTGCACACACCCTTATGTCATTGTAGTATCCACACCGGTAGATTATAGTTTTTAGTTGCTTTTCCTGATGCTTCTTTATTTATTATTATTTTTTATTTAATTTTTTCATGAAATTTTTTATGATGGAATGGGACGTCTATTGACACATCTTACCGGCCGATATTGTTCTTCGATTCTTTTGAATACGCATATGTGCTTATTATTATTATTATTATTATTATTATTCACATTAACAGTCGGGTTTAATACACCTGTACAGCTGCGTTTGCAACAGCTTTCGGCGGTAAGTCGTACCACCCTCTTTTGTTGTAAACATAGACCACCCTATTGTATTAGTGAATTCCCACAGACCATGAGCGGCAAAATTGATTGCTTGATTTTTCCAATGGCTCAATTGAATATTTTTTCTATTCTTTCCGTGGAGTAACAGGTTGAGGAGGTGCCGTTCTCAATCAATCGATCAGTAGAAAGAATATTCAATTGAGCCGTTGGAAAAATCAAGCAATCAATTTTGCCGCTCATGGTCTGCGAGATTTCACTAATACAATCGGGTGGTCTATGTTTACACCAAAAGAGGGTGGTCCAACTTACCGCCGGAAGCTAATGCAAACGCAGCTGTACTCTGCTGCAAATGGGTCCTGCAAGAAGTCTCTCGAGTCAGCGGTGACTGTTATATGTCTCGAGTCTACCCTCGAACTTGCAAATTTAAAGGGACATTTTCAAAGACCTGCAAAATGATTGTGTGAGCCGGACAACATTTTGAGTTGTCAGAGTTCCTGGTACCTGGTTCCTGGTTCTGGTTATATGTCATAGAATCCAGAAGAGCACGCACAGACCACTGCACCAACACATACATTGCACAAACAATGGAACTTCTTCCCTGCCGTGTGCTAATATTCACATAAATCGTTCCCCGTGAAAACGTAATAATAATCGACGGTCAGTACCTTAGCATTTTTATTATTGCTTAAACCTAAAATCAACATTCAGTGGCAGCAATTTGATGATTTTGTTTTGTTGTATATGTGTTCCCGTGCCAATGTGCCAATTGAATTGATTATGTTGGGTCATATATTTTTTCTGATATTCAAAATCTCATGTCCACGATTATGTGCGAATAGTCGGGAGAAGAATTGTCGCCTGATACGATTTGTCTGTAAGGGCAAATTGTCGGGACACCCTTGTGTCTGGGAACGAAATGTACCCGGATCTACGACTTCAGAGGTACAGTACGATATGTCGGTTTATTAGTTGTCTGAGAAATGACATATCGTGGCGCCACATGATTGATGAGGCAATAACAAGTAAGGCTTGGTCGGGCTGCGCCATTCAACGTGTGCCGCGCGGCAGGGTCTCGTTTAATGTTCTTACAAGTCGGAACCAGGACCCTTCATGGTGGGTAAATGGGCAAAATGCATTTTTTTCGAAACGGAGTCTAAGATTCGACCTATGATTCCTTAGCATAATGTAGTGTTAGCACGGTTCGGGTTTAAACGCGCATAACTTATATCAATCAACGAATCAATCACCCACACCAATGAACTGCGACCGCGGTTGCACTTAATAAAACCGTGGTTGCAACCGAGTCATGCCGACACTACTAATGAGCATTTCATTTTGAAGCTTGTGGGGGTCTCATTTCCGAGCCCCCCCCCCACTGCAGATTTTAAAACATTTTCAAAAAACTTCTGTTTCTATCAAATTCCTGATTTGTTGAGGTTCCATAAACGCAACTTAATTACAACTGCAAATGCGACGTTGATAACATTCAAAAATGGTCAAAATTTTATGAAAAACAAGTTTTTGAAACTGTTTTTACACTGCATTGGGGCACTTGGAAATCAAACACCCTTCCTCCAAGTTTCGAATTGATCAAGAATAATAGGCCGATTTTTGGGTTCATTTTTGAGAACGAATAGATTTAGCCCCTTTGCCCCCCCCCCATATCCCCAGCCTTACCATGAGGGGTCCTGGTTCTGATTTGTAAGTACCCTAAACGCGCCCCTGTCGCGCGCTTAATGCGAGCGGCTAAAAGTCATGCGCAGAAATTTGTGCCAAGACCAGAATTAGCTTCTCTGCTGCATAGAATTAAAAGCCATTGTTCCTAGACCGATTGCAGCTGTGTATTCTGCCTGAAGCACATTGCAACCAACCTGCAATCGGAGCTTCCCTTGCCGTCTATTATATGAAAGTCAAAGTATATGACACCTCGTCCAATTGTATTTTTTATATTTTATTCGCCTTTGTGCCATCGATTTTGATGATTTAACAGTCCCGCCGATGGAATTCTTCAGATCACCGATTGGCGTAAGCCTAATTCTGCTAACGACGTTGTTCTTTGGGCTTAGCCGGGGCAATGACAATCTCTGTATCAGCGAAAGCTATGCCGGGCGGTGTAACGACGACCTAGCATGCAGCCAGTCCTGTAAAGATGGGCATCTAAAGGGTTGCTCCTCACCACAGGCCGAGTTTGTTCACATTAAGGCCGAAAATGATTTGATTTAATTTAATGAAATATAAAAATATTCTTTCGGACTTCAAATTATATTAAACTTTTTTAATTAATTAATTAATTAAAAATAAATTATCTTTTTCGTTGCTAGTTCAACAATGCAAAAATTTAATTAAATTTAAATAAATAGATACTTTCAGAATTTAAATTAAACAAAAATTTTAATTAGTTGAATTGAATTGAAATAAATTAAATAAGTTTTTCCTTTATACTTACAATACAGAAATTGAATTGAATTGGAAGAATATACTTTTAGAGAATAAATAAGCTTTTTCGTCATACTCATATTGTACAAATTAAAATAAGTAATCTACGAAAATTCAATGAGTAGAAAACTGTGATGGAAACAATGACGTTTTTGAGGATGTTTTGAAATTGGGGCGCGAAGTGTTTCACATAAATTCGTTCCCCGTTTGGATATTGGAGGGACCCATCCGAATAACAACGCCCAACAAAATCTGACTCAGGCAGTACGGCACAAATGACGGTCGGCGACGCCGGCAAAGGAGTGAAAACGTGGCTGATTTCCCGTACCAACAACATTAAACCGCTTAGTATTACACCCTCGTACATAACACGATTTCTTCACGATAAGCTGCTTAGATGTTTTGATTAAAAGTAGATGAAATGTCATCTGCCACAGTGAATTAAATAATTATACTTCGAAAAATGTAACGCAAAAAATACTGGTACTTGTGTATTAAACAGCGAGCAAACCCAATGGGAGCCAATGCCCAATAGGCACAAAAGCTAAAACCTACTGTAAAAACTGTTTAATGAACATTCTCAATAATGCAAATGCAAATATATGTTTGAAATAGTAAAAAAGCCCAATGAAACATGAGCGATGAATTCATTGAATGGCAGAAACATTCCGGGCTCCTCGTACAGGAAGTAGGTGCACTATACAGAAGTGGGTGATATGTTCAGACCACACTCCGTGCGTGTTCATTTGAGCTGCAAGACCGCGGACTTTATTTATCGTCGCAAAAAGACCCTCGACTTGCCATCGGGCATTTCAAATGGGTAGCGCAACGGAAAAATTTCATCGTGCAGCGCTTGAAACAGGTTTCTTGCGATCCTACAAACCGGAAACTCTAACAAACATTTCGTCATTACTTTACACAAAGGCATTAGGTCGAAAATATTGCAATGTCGTTTGGACCGCTGAGAAAGCCCTAAATAACAACGACCCATGAGAGAAATACTAAAACATTTGCGGTTTTTCATATTTTCATATTTAGACAACAAATATTGGCTTAGGTTTTCCATCTCAGTATGGGTCTCTCATTTCTACGTTTAAACCTACATGGTCTATATATCACTGCTCTAATTACCGTTATCATCACCATCAGCCCTTCAGAAGCAGCATGTTGTCAGGATAACAATAACCACTGTGGTGCCACCCTGTCATCATTATGCGAGTCCTCCAACCTTCTGCCCAACTCTCTCTACATCTGCGAGGAAGGAGGCGATCCAAGTCTGATACGTATATGCCCTGATGGATGTCAAGCCCACGTGGGAGGCAATGATATCTGCAAACGTGTGCCGGTAGACAATAAAACAGCCTCGCAACTGCTGTCTGACACCGAGTTAAAACACGGACAGAGCCTCTTTTCTCCAGACAAGAAGACAAAACTGTTGATGCAGATGAATGGGGACCTCGTCGTGTCCATTATTGGTGCAGATCTAACGGAAACGTCAGTGTGGTCGACTGGAACCAGCTCACTAGTACAGCCGCCCGTATCGGTCAGATTGTTAGAAAACGGTGACTTGGTCTTGCTTAATGATAAGGGTGAAACAATGTGGAGACTTGGAACAGCTGGCGCAAAGTATGCTGGTGCTTCGCTGTGGGTGCGAAATGGGGGTTTATTATGCCTCGCAAATGAGCCAAATGGGAACTGCTTATGGAAATCAAATGCTGCGGTAACATCGACGCCAATTTCAAAATTTGTTCCAGGTAAGAACTAAGACTATGCCTTCTGTGTATCTTAAAATGGACAAATACTAGGCCAAAAAGAGTGAATTTTCAAAGTACGGGCAGGCAGATGCTCGTTAAAGATTTTTCGAAAGCGAAACCAGAACAGCTGATAGTATGGCCAGGAGGTGGGCAAAGGGGAAAAATTTATTTTTTTCCAAAATTTAATAAACAAAACTACTTTACTGTACATTTTAACACTAATGGGGGTCTGGGGTTTTATTTCCAAAGGCCCGGGCTTTGAAAACTTTTTCCAACATTTCAGGCTTTCGATCAGGTTTGTTGGGATCCAATGTATGCTCTCTTAATAATGACAAATTAAACAAGAAGGCATTCAAGACTACGCCGAATTTAATGGAACAACTGACATTTTTGAAGATATTTTGACATCCATTAGGGTTGAAATCAGATTTCCCACACCGTTACGCGTTTCAAAATAACTGAATATAAAATACTGATGGTATACTGATTTAAAAAAATCCCTTCATTTAGGTAAATAGCAAAATTTAGAAAAAAATTAAAATACATGTCTTATTTAATTATCAAAATTTGGCACAAAACACAATGCGAACTTCGCAAGTGGCATATTCGATAACATTTTTCATTCCGATCTTTGGAAAACCACCGAAAATTGTTTTTGTGAAATATTTTAACTCATGATTTCATAATGTAATTTCACGTTTCTGATTTTGTTGCGGTGACGCTAGTGCAGCCGTCCTGTTGAAATATCTATTATGACTTTCTAGTTATTATTACTGCATTTGTTAAATAAATTAATTAGTGTGTCAGAACCCCAATTTATTGAATTTTTAGATTTAAATAAAACTTCTCACAATTGGTTTCAGTTAATTTTCCAGGACTGCAAAATTTGATTGTTTTGCTAATATCTGCGTCACATTTTGTATTTTTTACGGAATACCATTTTTTGCTTCCTGGATTTTTAAAATAGATTTAATAAATTTTTAAGTATATAAAAAAGGCATAACTTCACAAATTTCACATCACTTTTCACAGAGCTTTTTAGACCGTGCCATGCCATGTTCGGAGTCAGTGTGATTTTGCCCTTTAGGCTAGTTGGCACTCTAGAATTTTCGTAATATTTAAATTGATTTTTTAGGCTTGTTGGAAAGAGTAGATCGTTTCCTATGTCTCCACGGAAACCATATTTGTTTAACTGCCTGCCTGACTGTCTGTATGTCTACTTGTCTGAATGCCTGCCTGTTTAACAATCATTTCTAGTTTCGCATCGTGTTCAGTTTGCAATGCGATGCCTAGTAGTTCATGTAGAAGCACGCCCTGGTGGGTCAACAACTGCGGAGAACCGTTCAAATTATCCACCATTTTAGGCAGATAATATTCTCTTGCATATCTGTCCACGGGAAGGAAGTTCTGAAATTCCTATTTCAAAAGGCACAAAGAAAGATATAACAGCTTAAGCATATGCTTAAGGAATGTCATGTTCGCTCTAAAAATTGACTTTGCTTGTATCTGGCTACCTCGAAAAAGTGCTCCAATGACCGAAAGTAGTCTCCTACTTGCTGATTCAAGAAGATCATATTTTACGCATTGTATAATGCCAAAAGATCCACAACCCGTGGGTAATCGGAAGCCATTCTCCAGAGGAAGGAAAATCGGTCGGAGCTTGGTAAACTGAAATTTCCGGAGGGAAGGGAGGGCCAGGTCTGCTGCTTATAGACCAAATTTTGCAGGTTGTATTCGAAAGCCGACCCATTTGGCGAAAATGAAGCAAGAATAAGGAGGTTCGGCACGTTCGGTGGAAGCGGTTCTCTTCGCACCATTCAGGATCGTCGATAGCGTCTAAGAAGTGAAATAGAATTAAATTTGTACATCACTCTTATACCAACAGGATTGCATCACATAGACGCACCGGCAGAACTGGATTGCCAAGCGTTATCATCAGTGAAGAGAGCTTCTTCCGAATCAAGACCTTCCGCTTCAGGCGAGCTCTCTGTCGAGCTTCACAATTCCCACGCCCAGAATACACATAATCCTGATGCGCTCGGAGCTTTCGACAGACGTACCGGAAGTTGTACGCCGTCGGATTAGTGTTCGTGCCGCAATTCTGACGAATGATGGAAAACAGGTTCTGGAAAACAGATATAAAGGCAGGCAGGCAGGCAGGTAGATAAACAAACATCAATAAGACAGACAGATAAACAGACAGACAGACAAGCATACCTACAATCTGTCTTGATTCATCCTTCTCGTCAGTACTTTTGTAAAGTTGCAGTCTTTCAAAAGGTAAGCCGAGAGATCACATACCGATGCAATTGAAATGAACTAGCGGTCAATCAGCTTCGGATTCAGCCAAAGTTTACTATCGGCACCTGCTGCTGTCTTGAGCTCTTTCAAGCGCACCTTCTCGGCCGCTGTTTTGCGCTTCTTCGCTTGCAAATTGCATAACCCATAATTAATCGGCATCTTCAGCTGATGAAGGTGATTCACCTTAGCGCGAAGATTCTAATCATAAAGCAGATTAATGATCAGACGAAAAGCAATACACAAATAGGCACAAGACACATAGACAGACAGAAGCAAGACAATCCGACAGGCAGACAGACAAATAAACAGACAAACAAACAAACAGACAGACAGACAGACAGACAGACAGACAGACAGACAGACAGACAGACAGACAGACAGTCTAAACTGAATTTCGGATGAAGTTTCTTCTGGCCGGCTTCAATCTGCGGCAGTGTGAGGTCGTCGAGCTGGAGCGTCGCGGAAGTGACTGGAATTGAGGTTGTCAAAGACTTCGTTGAACAGCTCTCTGAAGGATTGAGTGGCGTCGGAGTCGCCAATCCCGTAGGCCCGAAGGGAGATTGCGACTGTCCTGCTCAATAGCTTTGTGGCGAATTTCACCCGCTGGCAGAGAAAGTTATTCAGAGACAAATGGGTATCCATGTCCAACTTGTGCAATATATGCTGCGCAAAGAGGTTGGGTGCGGTGTCCTAGAAAAATACAGAACGTGCGGCAACAGTTTAATACACTATTAGTATAATATAAACTAGTTATAATACAGAAATGGTAGTAAAGTAAACTACTGGTATAGTATATCTCTGTGTACAAGTATAGCAAATTCAACTTAGTCAGTAATGATATAGAACTTACCCGTCCGATGCAACGGCTACATCCAGCTGGGCGATGGCATCTTGATTACCAGGGACGCCGTCATGTCTGTCTGTCTATCTGTCTGTCTGTCTGTCTGTCTGTCTGTCTGTATGTCTGTATGCCTATTTGTCTGTCTGTTTGTCTGTCCGTCTGTCTGTCTGTCTGCTGTGTCTGTGCTTGCATCTGGGTCTTTGTTTGTGTCTATGTTTACATCTTTGTCTGTTTCTGTTTCAGTGTCTGTCTCTATCTCTCTGTGTTTGTGTTTGCATCTGTGTCTGTGTTTGTCTCTGTCTCTGTGTCTATGTCTATGTCCGTCTCTCTGTCGTGTATGTGTGGCACGGGGCGGTGTTTAGCATTTTTTCATTGTAGACAGCCCGGCTACCTTGCAATTGAATTGAGATCGGCAATCCGAGTAGCGAGTTTATTTTACGTTTCGGTCGAATTCGGTAACAGGTTCGGACTTTTTTTGAACGAAACTTGTAACTACTCCCAATTCAGCGAGGAACAAAAAGACCAAAAACTAAAACAACAAAAAATGGAGAATTTACTACTCCACCAGATAAAAAACTACTTTTTCTCAATGTGACCGCCACTTGCACTCTCCACGCGACGGACTTTGCGCTGCCAAGAATCAATGGCGGCACTTCATTAACAAGCAGACAAGCAGAATGAGAAATGGAAAATTTGATTCATGGAATAGGAATGGGAAATTGTTTTGAAAAATGGGATGGGAATGGGTGGGACCCGGCGGGCGATAGAATGGGAGTGAATGGGAGCCTAAATTTGAAAATGGGACAACTTTAGTTTTGTGTCGTTATAATCAACAACGTTTTTAATAGTTTGCCTAATACATCGCATTGGTAGAGGCAAGGATTGTGATGATTCAGGAATAAGGCATGAAACACTCGCGAAACGAGTTGTCTAGACAAGCACCAAAAGCATTATTATTTTTATCATTCACAACAGCAATTAATATGCTAAGCACAGCCTTTGGCAGAGTACTGCTGACAAACCAAGTATACAAAGTAAAACTCGTGTAATGTAAACCTCGTCTACATGCAATACCTCGTCTATATCGAACTTTCCTTCTGCACCAATTTTGTCCTATTCATATAACATAGGGGGTGAAACTTAATGTAAATATTCCCTCTATATGGCATGTTGAACAAATTTCACGGTCAACCATGTAAAACGCAACTTCTCTAAGTTGAATTCGACATTTTTCTTTGAAATTTTTTGAAGAAATCGTTCTTGCTTTTTACTTTAATCTATCCTGCAAGCCACTGCAATGCTTATCTGCGCATTGAACTGCATGTGTCAGTTTTTGCCCGCTCTTAATTTTGTTAAAATGGCGTTGATTGTTAAAGTTCTTAAAAACGTGTTCGTAGTTTCAACGTAAAATGCATAGGCTTACAAGGAAAGCCCGTGCATTTGTAGCGAGCACAATCGGAAAAGATGTTATTACTGGTTGTACTGCCTAACTTACACTACACCAACAGATTATATAGTGCAGAAGACAAGAGACAAGAGAGAAAGAAGGTGGCCAAAGGTAAATGGAAAAACAAAGAAAGTAGCTAATGGAAGACGACGATTAAGACATAATGGACCACTAATGATAATAGTTACTCAATCATATAGCTAGGCGCGACACATTTATGCGCTCAGAAGTGTTATGAAGTGTCATTTTTTATAAAAATTGATAGATAAGACGTTGCTCTATTTATAATTACTGAATCTGAATGCGGGAACTCTGAACTGACCGAGCAAAATGCCGACATCATTAACTCCTCCAAAGAAAATTATTTTGTGCCTACTTCAAACAGTTAATTGACCGATTACTACAGTCAACGGCAAGATTGAGTACAATGCAGGGTTCGGGGTATGGGCAAAAGGGGCGGAGTAGGGGGTGGTTTTCACACAAAGTATCAAGTGATTGCTTGATTGTGTTGACTGTTCCGTTTTGTTGTTCTTGTTTTTCTGTCTAAACCGTCTTCCGTTGATTGTTCTATTGTATATATTTTTATTTCGGTGTTGTTATGGAATTTTAAAAATTTCTTACATTTTGTCAATGGCCTTCATTTTTTACATAAAATGGACAAAAAATTCTTTGTTGGAAAATGGAACAAAGCAACCGCTGCAGGTCAGGTGATTGATTGTTCGATTATATGAAAACCACCCCCTACTTCGCCCCTTTTGCCCATATCCCGGACGCTCCAATGTACTCAATGTTGTCGTTGACTGTAGTATTCGGTCAATCAACTGTTCAAAGCAGCGACAAAATATTTTTCCTGGGAGGAGTTAATGATGTCAGCATTTTGCTCGGTCACTTCAGAGTTACCGCATTCAGATTCGGTAATTATAAATAGAGCAACGTCTTATCTATCAATTTACATCAAAAACGAACACCTCTGAGTTAGTGTCGTTTAAAAAACACTTTTGATTTTAAACAAAATATGAAATAAATTTAAATCTTGCCAACACATTAAATAAAATAAATTTTAAATATATTTAATTAAAACAGTCAAATTTAAATAAAATTATTATTTAAATAAAATTAAAATGTTTATTTAAATAAAATATTCTATTTAAATAACATGCGTTAATTTAAATATTTCAAAAATATGCTACAATCAACTAATCAAAATGAGGATCGTGGACCGTAAAATGTGCCCTTTTCTTAGGATGTCAAATAGTCTTTTGCATAGGTATTTGTCTACGATCACTTTCAGATAGATTTGGTATCCTATCAGAGCCGTTGATCACTTTTTGGCCAGAAGACGTACGGGGTATTTAAATAAAAAAATTTATTCAAATAGCCAGTTTTACGAAGGAAAAAATTTAAATATGGATAAAATAAAACGCAAACTTGTATTTTAAATAAAATTATAAATAAAATAAAAACAACTCTGATATTAAATAAAATATAAAAAAAATTATTTGAAGAAAAACACCCTTTTTGAGTATATTAAAAAACAATTTAAATATATTTAAACAACACTATCCTGAGTGCATCAATGCACAAGCTTTTCTTGTTAGTTGTGTTCATCAATTGTACTGTAGTGCCTGCAAACATACTGTATTTAGTCTTCGAATTCGATGCGATTTCCTTTGTTTTACTGGAGAAATCCCCCCCCCCGCCCGCATGAATTTTATAGGTTTTTATTAGACGAGTTTTACTGTAACATGTACTAGTTACTATACAGAAATGGTAGTTAAGTATATCTCTGTGTACAAGTATAGAAAACTCAACTTACACACTTAACCCCACTCAATCCGATTCTTTGATGCGACAAAGATTGACAGACATGTCAGACACAATCTCCCAATCAGAGACGTCCTGGAACGGAAAGATAGCCACATTGTCGGACACTCTATTGGGTGTGACGGGAAGTGTCACACAAGCCACTGATCAGTTGAACTTGCTGGAATCCTCACTATGAAGGAAGTTTACCAATATTTCGGACGAGGAAACCTTACTGGATATTTTTATAGTGGTAACGCCAGACAAAATGGATGCGAATGTTACGAGAGACCGTGGAGGATTTCTGGTGTTCGCACAGGGACCGTCGCTCTGGAAATTGCCTGGGGAAGATGTCGGCGAGACGAGAGAACTTACAAACATTTCCGGAGAAACTAATCGCGCAGTTGCAGTGGATTGCGTTAACCAACACCTCTACTGGACAATGGTGGGAAAGGGAATTAGACGTTCTCGGTATGATGGCTCAGACAATCATCTGGTCGTTACTAAAGGTAAAATATGTCATGACAAATAGCGTCATTTGGTAGCATTTTCTAGTGAGCGACACTGATTACGGCATCAATTTTCATTTCTAGCTCACTTTTATACGGAATTGGCCGTAGACTTTGTTGCCGGAAATATGTTTTGGGTTCGAGGCAACGCCCTTCGTGTTGCGAAGATAAGTCACCTGGAGGCTGGACACAAAACTATCATTTCACATACGGGAATCATTCTATATTCAGCGCTTGCTGTGCATCCTTCCCGCGGGCAAGTTAATGAAACCATTGACCTTCAACTAAGCAACCACTTTTTGAGTTATGGGATAATAAATACAGTAAAACTTTTATTTAATTTCCTGAGCGTTTACCAAAATATCTTGCTCATGGTATTAGCAGTTGTCATGCACTGATTGCTTTTGCAGTCAAGGACTTCAATTTATATTGCGTCAATGGGTACAGTATTCTCCGGACTCAAGTGGTAGCTAAGCCACACCCCCCCCCCTCGAGTCACACGCCGGTCCAAATATACGGTGCATGCCAGGGCGACGTTCACACCCTAGGGTATAAAACTATCCCTTGAAGTCGGGAGAATACAACGGCGAATCGAGTCCTCTAAAGTTTATGCGTCTGTGGATAGTTGTCAGACATATTCAATCTCGACCTGTATTCACTTTAAATCTGGATCTCGAGAAAATCTGAATCTCACCTCAATAAGTTGAAGTTCACTTGTAGTAATCTTCCTGATGTGAAAAAATTCGAAAGTAAAAGCAATCATGCAGTGACCTCAAGAATTTAAGAAAAGTAGTATTGTTTCCTCTTATATAGAATACAGAGATAATGAAAAAACAGCAGTGCCGTCAAGAGATTCAATGTAGTTTTGGAATCACAGCTCGATTGACTCGTTATTGTAATTCACAGAAACAGGAACCGATGAAAAGTTTGCCGTAAATTTATTGCCGTATTGTCCGAAGAACGATTTAAAATAAAGAAATAATTGCCGCCATCTCAATCAATTTAATACATTTGCAGTTCAATCTACTGGTCACACTCTTATTCAACCATTGAGACTGCCTCCATGGATGGAAGTAATCGTCAAGTCTTGGTCACTGGAGTCTGCGCCATGTCTCTGGCTTTGGATTACGAAGCAAACGACCTTTACTGGGCAGATCAAAGTAAGCTGACGTGGTTGTCAAAACACAAACTCATTTACAGATGAAGGTCCGCTGATGTTTGTCCTGCACTTAACGGTCTCTTTGGACACGTTTATGTCCGGATCCGTCAATGTAACTGACAACAACCGACTGATAAAATGTCCGGCCGTCATAGTTGACGGTGATACTTCCCAATTCTTCGTCCGAGTTAAATCGAAATATAATCCGCCACAATGTGAACTAATCGAATGTGCCGAAACAAAATGTCTGCTAAATATTGGTTCGATCATTTTCTGCAGATACTGGAAATATCGAATGCATTTCGTTGAATGGAGGAGGCAAACGAATTGTCTCCGCTCAAGGAAGCAAGGGGCAAGACTCTCTTGGCATCTCATTGTCGGGAGGACGCGTTTACTGGACGTCCTACTCAAAGTAATTCAATATTGCTAGTGAATCCTGGAATTGTTTTCTCTCAATCCGCTTCTGTTGCAGTGGCACGGTGAAAAGTATCACCAAAAGTGGATCGACAATGAAGCAACATTCCCTTCCAGCCGGACGGAGTGGGGAGTTACTCGGAATTGTTTTTGTGCTAAAACAGTGCCCAAAATGTACGTTCAATTAAAACCATTCAATTTATACCTCGATCCACAGCCTAGTTACATTTACCTTTTAGTGAGCAATGCATGCGCTGTTTCCAACGAAGGATGTCCTTTCATCTATCTGCCTCTCCCGGAAAATAACAAGAAATGTGTCTGCCCTGACGGAAATTCATTCTGCACTTCATAACATCTTTCGTAGTTTTTTCCCGATTTGTTGGACAAACTTCCGTCGCAAACCTCTTTGTGTTTTGTTGTTGCAGTTTTAATAAATTAGTCAAATTAAATAAAATAGAATGTAATTTTCCGTTACTTTCACATTGCAACAAATAAACTAAATAATCCACAAAAAATAAGGACGTACAATAATAAAAATATGAAACTGAAGAGTAAAATTTCAAAGTCCGAGTCAACTGGGGCTAAATGGTCTAATGTTATTAATTAGTTGATGAGAAGAGGAATCGGTTCGAGAGGACATTTTTCGGCCAATTGAGACAATAACAAAAACGGAAGCTTCTACAAATTTGGCGATCAATATTTTTATCCACTTAATTAATAACAATAATTTCCATCAATAGATGAAAAAAATTGTGAAGGACTGCGTCAAAGCAAACACAATCAATTTGAACGATTTATTATATATAAATCCGCGGTCGGATATTAAACCATCTTAACGAGAATCGATTCAGCTTCAGCGCTTGCGGTCCATCCTGGTCGAGGGTAAGCTCAACCAAAACCTTACTAACAGTTACGAGTTTACTGTTATTTAACTCATGTACGTTGATGGATTGATCTATCCAAAAAACGTGTTCTTTTCGTTTTGTTCCTTTTTGGTTTAAAGATGAAAGAAAAAGAGGACACAAAACATTCACACATTAAAATAGTATTTAACTGAAAATAGTCAATTTTAGTTGTTAATTTATAATTGATCATTTAGGAAAATCGGCTTCCTTAATGTTGTCATAATTTTTGGATTTAGTTCAATATACTGGTCCCACTGTTCGCTTTCCGGGTCGGCCACCATCGAGACCGCTGCCATGGACAGAAATAATCGTCGCGTGTTGGTCACAGCAGTTGACACTCGCGCTTTGGCTGTGGATTACGAAACGGACGACCTTTACTAGACGGAATATCGTACGTCGCTCATCCATAGGCACAACTGGAAGGGAATTAAGCCATTTATTTTATACAATACATAGCTGAAATTCCAAGGAGACGACAAGATCGAAATAATCTATAAAGTTCGCTATCGGAATTGGATGTTGTTTAATAAAATGGTATTGAATTTATAAACAATTAAAAATTATGTTTCATCCTTAGTGACATTCAAAGAATATCGTTGAAATATTTTTTACAGTTAGCGGAACCATTTTAAATAAAATAATATTTAATTACATCTTATTTTATCTTAAATCTTATCTTATAAAATATCTTATCCCCGATCACAGATCTTATTCGCAATCACAGACTTAAATAAAAAATCCGTTTTTGGTTATTTTAAATAACATTTTAAACGTATTCACCCAACATAATATCGGATATTAATAGCATTGGATATTTACTCAGAAAATTAATAATTTCTTGTTATAGTGCAGGTGAAATTTTGTATCCTTTAGATACTGGCAACGTGGAGTGCATCTCTCTGTACGGGGGACCGAAGCGGCTCATCTCTGCCCAACCACTCCGGAAATTTTTCTACGGCATCTCGCTCACGTCACACTACATTTTCTGGACGTCTACATCAACAACGTAGGTGCTGCTAGAAAAACGATAAGGCCTTCTCTATCCAAATTAATCTCGTTAGGAATAACATTTCTACCTCGAGAGTTCGCCTTTGCAGAGGGACTCTTCACAGCATGACCAAACGTGGGATGGGAGTCCAGCTCCACGACCTTCCAGCTGGGCGGAGCGGCCATCTGCGAGGCGCCGCATTCGTCCCCAATCAGTGTCCGAAAAGTGAGTTGATTGAGCTTGTAGAAAGAATATCGGCTCCTTCATTTGTTAACATTAAACTGCATGCCACATATCCCTCTCCCATTGATTTGCACTATGATTCTCTAGTGACAAACGCATGCGAAGACTCCAACGGCGGATGTTCCGTCATGTGTCTGCCCCTCCCGGACAATACTAAGAAATGCGTCTGTCCTGATCATGCGAATTCACCGTGCATTTAATACTGACTTGTGTGCAAGTGCGTGTTGTTGGATGACTTGGAATGTTCTTTGTCACGATATTTTGCAGACACCCTTATGTCATTGTAGTATCCACACCGGTAGATTATAGTTTTTAGTTGCTTTTCCTGATGCTTCTTTATTTATAATTATATTTTTATTTTACTTTTTTATGACATTTTTTTGATGGAATGGGACGTCTATTGACACATCTCACCGACCGATATTGTTCTTCGATTCTTTTGAATACGCATATATGCATATGGCAATTATTATTATTATTATTATTATTATTATTATTATTATTATTATATTTTTAGAACTATTTTATCCACTTTATTTACATTAGTCATTCGGAAGGTCTTCTGATCGAGCGACCGAACAGTCGGGTTTAATACACCTATACTCTGCTGCAGATGGGTCCTGCAAGAAGTCCCTCGAGTCAAAGGTGGCTGTTATACAATGAATGTCTCGTGTATGTCTCGAGTCTGCCCTCGAACTTGCAAATTTAAAGGAACATTTTCAAGGACCTGCAAAATGTTTGTGTGAGCCGGACAACATTTTGAGTTGTCACAGGATTTCTGGTACCTGGTTCCTGGTTCCTGGTCCTGGTTATATGTCATAGAATCCAGAGGAGCACGCACAGACCACTGCACCAACACACACATTGCACAAACAATAGAAATTCTTCCCTGCCGTGTGCTAATATTCACATAAATCGTTCCCCGTGAAAACGTAATAATAATCAACGGTCAGTACCTTAGCATTTTTATTATTGCTTAAACCTAAAACCAACATTCAGTGGCAGCAATTTGATGATTTCGTTTTATTGTATGTGTGTTCCCGTGCCAATGTGCCAATTGAATTGATTATGTTGGGTCATATTTTTTTCTGATATTCAAAATCTCATGTCCACTAGGGTCTATGTGCGAATAGTCGGGAGAAGAATTGTCGCCTGATGCGATTTGTCTGTAAGGACAAATTGTCGGGACACCCATGTGTCTGTTTACGAAATGCACCCGGATCTACGACTTCAGAGGTACAGTACGATATGTCGGTTTATGAGTTGTCTGAGAAATGACATATCGTAGCGCCACATGATTGATGAGGCAATAACAAGTAAGGCTTGGTCGGGCTGCGCCATTTAACGTGTACCGCGCGGCAGGGTCTCGTTTAATGTTCTGACAAGTCGGAACCAGGACCCTTCATGGTGGGCAAATGGGCAAAATGCATTTTTTTCGAAACGGAGTCTAAGATTCGACCTATGATTCCTTAGCATAGTGTAGTGATAGCACGGTTCGGTTTTTAAACGCGCATAACTTATATCAATCAACGAATCAATCGCCCACACCAATGAACTGCGACCGTGGTTGCAACCGAGTCATGCCAACACTACCAGTGAGCATTTCATTTTGAAGCTTGTGGGGGTCTCATTTCCGAGCCCCCCCCCCACTGCAGATTTCAAAACATTTTCAAAAAACTTCTGTTTCTATCAAATTCCTGATTTGTTGAGGTTCCATAAACGCAACTTAATTACAACTGCAAATGCGACATTGATAACATTCAAAAATGGTCAACATTTTATGAAAAACAAGTTTTTGAAACTGTTTTTACACTGCATTGGGGCACTTGCAAATCAAACACCCTTCCTCCAAGTTTCGAATTGATCAAGAATAATAGGCCGATTTTTGGGTTCACTTTTGAGAACAAATAGATTTAGCCCCTTTGCCCCCCCCCCCATATCCCCAGCCTTACCATGAGGGGTCCTGGTTCTGATTTGTAAGTACCCTAAACGCGCCCCTGTCGCGCGCTTAATGCGAGCGGCTAAAAGCTGTATGCAGGAATTTGTGCCAAGAGCAGAATTAGCTTCTCTGCTGCATAGAATTAAAAGCCATTGTTCCTAGACCGATTGCAGCTGTGTATTGTGCCTGAAGCACATTGCAACCAACCTGCAGTCGGAGCTTCCCTTGCCGTCTATTATATGAAAGTCAAAGTATATGATACCTCGTCCAATTGTAGTTATTATATTTTATTCGCCTTTGTGCCATCGATTTTGATGATTTAACAGTCCCGCCGATGGAATTCTTCAGATCACCGATTGGCGTAAGCCTAATTCTGCTAACGACGTTGTTCTTTGGGCTTAGCCGGGGCAATGACAATCTCTGTATCAGCGAAAGCTATGCCGGGCGGTGTGACGACGACCTAGCATGCAGCCAGGTCTGTAAAGATGAGATTCGGGGTGGCGGAAAGTGCGGACCCTTTAAGGGCACCAAGATCTGCTACTGCGACGGATGCCCAAGCGCAACAGGTAAAGAAACGGAGGCATCTTCAAATAAACTTCATAAATAAACAATTGTTGTTTTTATCGAAACTGCTGAATGAATAATTTTTATTACTAGTGTGCCCATGTGACACGGTTTAAAAAGCGTGAAATGTGATGCTACGAGGGGCAAACTGAAAGTAATGTCACCCCCCTTTTTAAAATGAGCGTAGAGCAGGTATTGAAATTCTGCTCATACAGAAGGACAGAGGAGAGACAGACGACCTAGATAAAAAATAAGTAGGGCAGCGAGTGGCAGGAGAGAGGCGAGACAGACGAGCGGGCACAGGCTACTTTCAGCAGCTCACTTTATTCACGAGCCTCACCATGGTTAAATGCACTTCTGCTCTTCGAGCATCTGTCTTCCATGACTTTAAAAATGGCCTCACACCTAGCCAATGCCTTGTCCGCCTGCAGAAAACTTTCGCAGGAGAATCTATTCCATCCAAACGCACCATTCAACGGTGCTTTTCTGATATGCGTGCTGGGAAAAGCGTGCTGGAAGATTTACCTCGCACTGGAAGACGCCCGATAGCTGTAACTCCTGAAAAAATTATTGCCGTCCGTGATTTCGTCATAGATCATTCCCATGCTTCATGCGCCTAGAGACGCCATGCCGTAAACATCGGTTCGTCACAGTGTACAGCCATTTTGAAGTGGGAGTGGAGCATGAAAAAAATTTGCTCTCGATGGGTCCCTCGTACGCTCACGGCGGACCCAAAGCAAGTCCGGTTAGTTTTCTGCCAAAATTTGATCAACGACTTCGGCGGAGAGGACGAACGACGGTTGAAAGAGATCGTAACAGGTGACGAGATGTGGGGGTATTACTATGATCCGCTTAAAAAACGTCAATCGATGGAATGGGTCAAGAAAACAGATCCAAGGCCACTGAAAGTGCGACGTTCTCGAAGCGTGCGCAAGACTATGTTCATTGTTTTCTTTAATTCTTCCGGAGTGTTCTCCATTTGGAAGCTCGTTCCCACATCAGGCAGGAGGACCATCAATGCTGCCTATTACGTGAAAACCTGCTTGAAGAAGCTCGTGCGGAAACTGAGGAAAAAACGAGGAAAGATCGGACTTCGAGGCCTGAAACTGCACCACGATAACGCCAGCAGCCACACCTGCAGCTTGACTATCGATTTTCTGCAGCAAGAAGGGCTCAAACTTTTGCCGCACCCCCTGTACTCGCCCGACCTCTCACCATGTGATTTTTATTTATTTCCTAAACTGAAAGAATCTTTGCGTGGGAAAGCTGTTCGACACGGAAAAGGAACTTGATGCAGCCGTGCACTGCCGCCTCCGGGAGCTCTCCAAGAATGAATTTTCACCCGTCTTTCGAGCTTTGCTTTCACGATGTGAAAAGTGCATTCAGTTTGGAGGGGACTACTTCGAAGGAAGATGAAATAAAATTGCAATTAGTAATTACCAGTAATTTTCAAAAAAGGGGGTGACATTACTTTCAGTTTGCCCCTCGTATTTGAATTTTGTTCAAAATAAATCTTTAATTTGGTAAACTGATTTCGTAAAAATGAAATAACTTCCCAAATTTCACAAACTTCACATCACTTTTCGCAGAGATTTTTAGACCGTGCCATGTCATGTTCGGAATCAGTGTGATTTTGCCCTTAGGTTAGTTGGTACTCGAGATTTTTCGCTAATTTAAAAATGACTTTTTAGGCTTATTGGAAAGAGTAAATCTTTTCCTATGTCACCACGGAAACCATATTTAAAAAAAATGTTTGAATGTCTAAAACCAGTCGAAACGCAGTACCGAAGCCCGGCTGTGAGTACAGCAAACAGACATCAGCGCCTGTGGCCGAGCCAAGCCAAGCCGAATCGCTGTATCAAACGAAGCTCCACGACGTGTCCGCCAGCCTTTTATTGGTAACCAAAAAGTTGGCGACCTTGTCAGGCAATTTTGCCGCTCACACACTTAACCTCACTCAATCCAATTCTTTGATGTGACAAAGACTGACAGACATGTCCGACACAATCTCCCGATCAGAAACGTTCTGGAAAGGAAAGATGGCCACAATGTGGGACATCCTGTTGGGTCCGACTGGAACTGCCAGACGAACCATTGATCGATTGACCTTACTGGAGTCTTCAGCAAGAAAGAAGTTTACCAATATTTCGGACGAGAAAACGTTGACGGATATTTTTACAGTGGTAACGCCAGCTGAAACGGATCCGAATATTAGAAGAAACCGTGGAGGATTTCTGGTGTTCGCGCAAGGACGATCGCTCTGGAAATTGCCTGGGGAAGATGTCGGCGAGACGAGAGAACTTTCAAACATTTCCGGAGA
This sequence comes from Hypsibius dujardini, assembly GCA_001579985.1. Taxonomy (NCBI): domain Eukaryota; kingdom Metazoa; phylum Tardigrada; class Eutardigrada; order Parachela; family Hypsibiidae; genus Hypsibius; species Hypsibius dujardini. The sequence continues at coordinate 50,332 of LRSR01002818.1, forward strand.
AATAAATAAAGCAGTTACAGTGGATTGCGTCAACCATCATCTCTACTGGACAAATGAGCCCACGGGAATTAGACGTTCTCGGTATGATGGCTCAGACAATCATCTGGTCGTCAAAAAAGGTAAAATACGTCATGACAAATAGACTCATTTGGTGGCATTTTCTGGAGCGCGATACTGATTATGGCATCGATTTGCATTTCTAGGAATGTATTTGGGATTGGCCGTAGACTTTGTGTCCGGAAATATCTTTTGGGTTCAATGCGGCGTCATTCTTGTGGCAAAGATGAGTCACCTGGAGGATGGACACAAAACTATCATTTCACATGCGGAAATCAACAGATATTCAGCGCTTGCCGTGCATCCTACCCGCGGGTAAGTTAATGAAGCGATTGACCTTCAACTAAGCAACCACTTTTTGAGTTATGGGATAATAAATACAGTAAAACTTTTAATTAGTTTCCTGAGCGTTTACCAAAATATCTTGCTCATGGTATTAGCAGTTGTCATGCACTGATTGCCTTTGCAGTCAGGGATCGCAATTTAAATTGCGTCAACAGGTACAGTATTCTCCCGACTCAAGGGACAGCTAAGCTCCCCCTCGAGTCACACACCGGTCCAAATATACGGTACGATGTTCACACGCTCGGCCATAAAACTGTCCTTTGAAGTCGGGAGAGAAAAAAAAGGCGAATCGAGTCCTCTAAAGTTTATTCGTCTGGGGATAGTTGTCTGACATATTCAACCTCGACCGGTATTCACTTAAAATCTGGATCTCGAGGAAATCTAAATCTCACCTTAATAAGTTGAAGTTCACTTGCAGTAATTTTGCTGATGTGCACAACATCAGAAAGTCAAAAGCAATTACGCAGTGGCCCTAAGAATATAACAAATATTAAAATATTATTGTGTTCGTGCTCTTCGATTGATTCCCAATCAAAATGCAACACCTGGAAAAGTTGCCGCGTCAAATATTAATTTTGAACCATCAGTTAAATACAGAGATGATGAAATTACAGCAGTGCCATCAAGAGAGTCATTGCAGTTTTGGAACCACCGCTGGATCATCTCGTTATTGTAATCCACAGAAACAGAAACCGATGAAGAATTTGCCCTGAATTTATTGCTGTCCTGTCCGAAGAAGAGTTTACAATAAAGAATTTATTGCCGCCATCTCAATCACTATTATACATTTGCAGTTCAATCTACTGGTCACACTCCCAAACAACAATCGAGACTGCCTCCATGGATGGAAGTAATCGTCAAGTCTGGGTCACTGGAGTCTGGGCCGAGTCTCTGGCTTTGGATTACGAAGCAAACGACCTTTACTGGGCAGACTGGAGTAAGTTGACTTGGTTGTCAAAACACGAACTCGTTTACAGCCGAAGGTCCGTTAGTGTTTGTCCTGCACTTAACCGTTTCTTTGGACACGTTTATGTCCGCATCCGTCAATGTAACTGACAATGCAACAGACTGATGGAATGTCCGGCCGTCATAGTTGAGCGAAATATAATCTGCCGCAATGTGAACTAATCGAATGTACTGAAACAAAGTGTCTGCTAATTATTGGTCCAATCATTTCTGCAGAGACTGGAAATATCGAATGCATTTCGTTGAATGGAGGAGGCAAACGAATTGTCTCCGCTCAAGGAAGTGCGGGGAAATACTCTTGGGGCATCTCATTGTCGGGAGGACGCGTTTACTGGTCGTCCTACTTTCCAACGTAACTCAATATTGCTAGCTAGTCCTGGAATTGTTCTTCTTTAATCCGCGTTCTGTTGCAGTGACACCTTGAATAGTATCACCAAAAGTGGATCGACAATGAAGCAACATTCCCTTCCAGCCGGACGGGACGAGATTAGGAACTTACTCGGAATTGTTTTTGTGCCAGAAGAGTGCCCCAAATGTACGTTCAATTAAAACCATTCAATTTATACCTCGATTCACAGCCTAGTTACATTTTCCTTTTAGTGAGCAATGCATGCGCTGTTTCCAACGGAGGATGTCCTTTCATCTGTCTGCCTCACCCGGGAAATAACAAGAAATGTGTCTGCCCTGACGACAATTCATCCTGCACTTCATAAAATCTTTAGCAGTTCTTCCCAATTTGTTGGACAAACTTCCGTCGCAGATTTTTTTATCTTTGTTCGGTTGTTTTCACGATCCAAAATTTTAATCGCATTCGAACTGAAATTCTTCGGCATACTCTAGCTTGATTATATTTCTAAGAGAATCAACCTACTGATTCGTTTTTCAATTATTCATTGAATTATGAAAAAACTGAACTAAATGGGTTAGTAATTAGATTTATTTGAGAAATACGACGAGCAACGAAATGTGTCCGACGATTTCGGTCAAAATTGAAAACTAATAGAAAAACTACAACTAAATTTTTTTTTCATCTGTTATTTAGTAAAACAAGAAACTGAACTAAACTGGCAAGTTAATGAAAATTTAATTGAAAAATAAAACAGACAACTAAAATTGTTCTGCCCATTTCGACCAAAACTACAAACTATAAAATGTTGGTTATATTTGGCGATAAGGTGGTTTTGCAATGAAAATTGTCGCTATTTCAACTTTGCAGACATCAAAGAGGATTAATCAAATGAGGCAGTTTCAAATAGAAATAGACTTTTTGTTAGGCCCCCGTGCGTGACAAACTTTTGTGTTAAAGTGGGGTTTTTTTCCTTTTTTTCAAAAAAGAAATCCGGCTCATTCATCCATCCAAAAAAATTTAACGTAATTTCGTACAACAGTTCTTGCATTTTTCTTTGAGTCATTTGGCATAATATTTGGACGACTAATAGTATATCGAAGCGAAAAAAATCAGTAAAGCTGAAGCATGTGAACTGCTTATTGACTGCTATTACCAATTGGTGCACTAGAAATAAGTAGGAGGAGCTATAGCTCACTAAATTTTCTCATTGATGTATCTACGTAGATCGACAAATGGAAATGCCTGAGTATCGGCGGACTGCGTCGGACTGCGTGTCTCCCCGTAGAATATGGCTTAGTCTGGCTCTTCTTATATATCCTCTTTGCCTAAAACCCGCCACTGCACACACCCTCTACAAATTTAATTGTACTTCGATTGACATTTGACACAATCATCGGATTGTTTTTGGAAGCCAGGTGTCGGAGCTGCATGTCAACCATTATTCAAATTTTGCGATAAAAGATAAACTTCAAGTTAAAAGAAGTTGTTTATCCTTGGACGCGAGATGCATGCAACCTTGCCTTAACCGAGTTAAAGCCATACAATGGCAGACTTAAATGGCTCAACTCAAGTTCATGATATGTGCCCATTGTCCACATGTCTAATTTAAAATCATCATACATGAATTAATCAACGAAATATAGAATAAAAAGAATAAGCTCAAAGACTTATTTTGCGCCAAAAATAATACTTAAAACGATTATAATAATAATAATTGAAATTAATTTACCCCAAGAATAGGCCAACCTAATAATTATAATACTCCAGGAATAGGCCAAAAGAATTATTTTACGCTCAACATGTGAGCATTTTCCTTTGCAATTTCAGCGGTATAAGTTCGACCCTAATAAAAAAATGTTTAGTCTTTGTCCGACCAGAATTCCTCCCACAATCGTGACACACAAAACCATGTCCTTCACACATAAAAAAAGTCTGAAGATGCATTTTTTGTCAGCCCCAGAATTTTATTTATGGGTGGCGAAGAATTTTGTGTGAGACTTATACAGCACAAATACAAAAAATGTCTGCAGCGGACTTTTAATGTCCTAGATTAAGGGTGACATTTTCGTCCGTAAAAGTGTGAGTTTCTGTCCGCGCCGAAATCGGGACACATTAAAACTCGTATTACGGCGATTTACTGATCACAGCATTCACAGACGCAAAATAATTTAATATACAAGAGCGAGCGCATGTATAAAAACAGAAACCAAAACAGGAAGCGAAATTGCTTGTGTGCCGCGTTGCTGTGAACGGAAAGCAAAACAACATCCGCAATGGTGCGCTGTCCGTTAACAGTCCCACCACACTGGCGTCCATAACCAAATTAACGAGGCCGCCCTTACTTTTCGTTCGTTACTCCGTCTGTGTTTATTGTTTACAAGATCGGGCTGACGGTAGCGTCGATGTGAACATTGCCGAAACCCCAACCGATTTTACCGCTTAAATTATAGTGCTTCCTAGAAGGCGGACTTGCTTATGGCACAGGTACATGTAGAGTATTCAAGTCCGAACCCAAGAACTCAATAAACCCTGTGCAATAGATACAATGCACCACATAGATTGTAGTGTAATAATGCAATGACCGTTCACGGTCATGCAAATCGGGGGTAACTCGCTCCTGCATCGCAGATTTACAAAGCTGTTTTAAGGAGATTTTGCCAAAATAATCAGCTTTGATCCGACGCTATATTTATTAACTAATTATTTATTTATCCATGCACTGGCTGGTGCCACAATTTATGCACGGTGACGACCGTGGTTCAAGGAAAATGTCGGGGGGGGGGTGGAGGAGAACGGCAATGTCTCGATTGTTGCAATAAAACCGGAAGCAACTTTGCAACAAAAGAGACAAATATTACGCAGGCAGCACCGTCATTTATGATGTCATCACGTCACGACAGACAGTCAGACAGACAGACAGACAGACAGACAGACAGACAGACAGACAGACAAATGAACCGACAATAAGCCAACCACGCACGTGGCACACGAAGACTTATTGTAAAGACTTCCTATTTCTCCAAGTCCAGAAGTGATTGCGGCAACGTAGCATTTTCCTCCATCGCACGATATGTTTGTCATTTTAACAGAGGTAAAATCCATGCAGCTAGTTGATGGATGTGAATCAGAGCAGCTGATACATACGTACAGATGCACATACAGACAGACATAGATGCAGGAAGTCCCTCGAGTCAGCAGTGGCTGCCACATGTCTCGAGTCTGTCCTCGGACTCGCAAATTTGAAGGAGCATTTTCCAGGACCTGCAGAATTTTTACATGCGCCGGACAACATTTTGAGTCGTCACAGAGTTCCTGGTACAAGGTACAAGTATTTGTAGCAGCAACTCCCAAGTGAAGCATGTGTTCGCGCTTTCCGTGATTCTAATCTTATTCTGTGTGGAAAGAAACACGACCTTGACGCTCTTCTTCAGAATTTTCAGATGCAATCAAGTGATATGACCACCACGGTCTGGACCGAAACAACGTACAGGCACACCGTGTCTGTCAAGCAACAGTTTTCGCTCAGAGTATTATCGCAATACCTCCAAACTTCTGCTGGTACTTGTGGGGGAATTCATCCATTTATACCAAGCTTCCAAAACAACAACGATTTTTGTATCCGATCTACGTAGTTGTCTTTGGCATGGCAAGTCCTGCACCCAATCCCCATCGTAGGACTGACTGTGGGAGCGCAGCAACGTCTCTAGTACGTCCATTCTTGGCCATGTTTATACTATTCATCCACTTTCACAACATCTATACAACGGCTGCAGGAAGTAACGAGTCTGATGCGTCCTTAGATCCACCAAACGGAGTCCTATTTGAGGGAGATATATTGGGAATGAATTCCGAAAATATTTTTGGCGCCGATGTATGAAGGATCATTGTCATTTTTTTCTTACAATGAGTCGGCATGAGATATGAAAAACCGATCAGCCTGAACGTTTTTTGTTACATAATGAACCAAATATCTCACCTGGTCCCGGCGGTAGAAATTGCGGAATTTCCGGAATGCCGGTCTCGACGTCCATGTAATAAGATGGTTGATTACATGATTTATACACTATTTTGCTGACACCAACCGATTTTAAATTAATTTTTAGATGGAATAGAGCCCAGCACCGTTTATTTTAACTTTTTTCTACGCTTGAGACGTTTTGATGTAGAATGAAATAATTCCATCGCAAGCCTATAAATCAAACAATCGACCGTTGAATTGCATGGACGCCCGAAACGGCATTCCAGTGCTTCCGAAATTTCCAGTGCTTCCGAAATTTCCACCACCAATTACCATAACTGATGAATTGTATTTCAAAAAGTGTTATATCGTATTCGTAATTTGTAAAAACAACATTCAGGCTGAGTAGCGTGTCATATCCCATGCCGAATCCTTATTATTAACATATCTAATGCTAGGTCTGATAGTTTAAGGGTCAAAGAAACGGAATTATGGATGAAGCCTATCTTTGGCCCGGCGGAATTGTACCATATCGGTGTCCAACGTTCCTGTGTGAGTTATGACGAGACGTCCTTGGTTCTTATACTGCAATATTACATTGGTTCTTACTGCGTGTACGTCGCCGTGGAACGAAAGCTCGCACTACGGCAAGCAATGAACGAGATGGAAAACGCGACATGCGTCAAATTCGTCGAGCATACTAACCCACGAGATTATATTAATATCGATCAAGTATTCAGAGCAGGGTAAGTGGAAATTGAGGAACCGCTGGAACGGTGTTCCTTTGAATGAGAGAACAAAAATTGTATTTATTATGTGAACTGAGCAAAAGCATTCCCCACCCATTTAAGTGTTATTCAATGATCGGACGTCAGAATCAAGGCCGCCAGCCGCTCAACCTTGAGTCCGGTGAGAAATTGTTCATTATATTTTAATAAAATTAAGCCGTTCGTTTTTTTTAACTAATAATGCATCGTATTGTTACAGGATGTTGGACGAAAAGCACCATTCAACACGAGCTAATGCATGCTTTGGGTAATTTTGCTACATCCCTACAAATTTTTTCTCTAACTCGTTCAATAATGTTAGGTGTTTATCTGGTTGTCGTTCTGTTAGGATTTTTTCATGAACACGCCAGAGCCGACCGCGACGAATACATCGAGATTGTTTCAGCCAACATTGAAAGAGGTAAATTTCTAACCGCATACACAACCTAACCAGCGTATTGTCATTTGAAAGCAAGATAAAGAGAGTGATGGCGACCCTTGAAGTGCTGGGGGTTGTAATACTAATTTTGCCTGAGCCCTGGAACATCCCCCCGAACCCTCTTTCATCCGAGATAATGTAATGAAGAACCAAGGATGCCTTAAGTGACAGATTTACCGTTGGGCTGGCTGGGTCGTTGCGCCAGTTGTCGAGAATAACACCCGAGCGGAGGGGGAACAAACATTCTGGGCTTTTTACATGTTAAAGCATGCACCCCCCCCCCCCCAGCGACGGGCCAAGGGGAGGGCCCAATAGTTTTTAGCGACCCCTAATTATTTTGTTACCTTTTTATTTTTGCGACCTCTTCCTCCTCCGGCTTAGGATACAAATTCTCCCTCGCTATGCCCCTTCTTGTCCCCTCCCACTTTCGGTTTTTTCGATGTTGACCGCTGTTCCCAAACTTGATAAATTGAAGATTGGTTTTTTCAGAAAGCTTCAAGTTTCCTTTTCAGAAAAAAATTGAAACTCTAAATTTTGGACTCTGGCTCGCACGATTTTTGAACGAAGAGACAAAACGCCCGCATTTTTTTCACCCCTTCTACGAAAATTATTAAGTTTGTTATAATCACTCAAAGGGACATTTGTTAGCATTCGTAAATTCAAATATAGCCGCACAGGGGGAAGGGAAGGGGACTTGTAGCTTAAGTCTCCCCGGCTAGCTCGCCTCCCCCTCCCCCGCCTCCCAAGCTTGCCCTCCCATTCGGGTCAACCTTAATTTCCTGATTCACCATTGAATGTGAACAAGGCATCCGATCCGCTGCTAGATACTTAATTCTCAATCAATCAACAATAGGGAACATTTTTCTACCCCAGTCTGGGGTATTTGTGGCCATTGGCGTCAGTAGTGTAATGAACCTCTGCCATTTGGTGGGACAACTACTGTTAGAAAACATTCAACAATGACGTCAGTGTCTGATATTAGGCGACCTTACCCCCTAACTCCCGTCAGAGCTCGTCAGAAATTCCTAGACCCCTTGTTCTGCAAAGACTGACGTCAGCTCAAGCCGACACCCATACATCTGCAAGAACTTATCCAGTATTGCAAACACATTTTTTACTGAAACCAGATTGAAAGCAAGTATTAAGAAAGCATGTCCGTATCATCGGCCTCCAAATCCGGGCGAGAGTCTCGATAAGGTTTGATCAACTCAACGTAGAGAGAAGGTTCCTTTTTGTCTGCGAAAAATAATTATTGGCAAAGCGTGTTCGACAACTTTGCCACAAACTTAACATGGCACTTCTACCCTACCTGTTTAAGCGTCATCGTTCCGTCGAGATTTTTTTCATTGAACTGATGGAGAATACCATAAAAAGCTCATAAAGAATAAAAAATCCAGCAGAGACTGGGAATTGCCGAAAAATTTAAACGATATAGGCTGACATCAGCCTCGGCTGGACCCCACCCCCTTAGCGTCAGAGCTCGTCATCAAAATACAAACACCCCCTACCCTACATGGCGCTGACGTCATTTTTGAACGTTCCCTTACACTGTCTGTTCAATATTAATAATACTTAAAGAAATGGCACACTAAGTGCTCATTGGTAATTTTTATATTTTTTTTATGGTCCTTTACAGGACAAGAAAACAACTTTCTTTCGTGGGACAACAAGACAATAACTGCCTTCGGATTACCCTACGATTTCGACTCAATTCTACATTACCCAGCCATTTTTTTGCAAAGAAAAATGGTGGCGTCACAGTTGGACCCACCATCAGAGTCCGAGCAAAATATGCAGGGAAAACATTTGGTCTTCAAACTGGCTTAAGCGATATTGACATACGAAAGATCAATCTGATGTACAAATGCAAACTATCAAACCTCGGCTCGGGAAAAGACCTGAAAGTTGGTGAGACTCTTTGGACACTTTGGTATATACTTATACTTAAGCAAAGATAAGTCACTTGGAGGCTGGACACAAAACTATCATTTTACATACGGGAATCGACAGACATTCAGACTACTGGCCAGTTCTGGGACAAGACATTTCGCGCGTGAGCCATTGTTCTATATACTTACTTATACTTATATACTTATACTTATACTTGTACTTATACTTATAGCAGTAGCAGATGTGTCTGCATCCCCCACCCTGTCTGACTTATACTTATACTTATATACTTATACTTATACTTATACTTATAGCAGTAGCAGATGTGTCTGCATCCCCCACCCTGCCTGACTTATACTTATATACTTATATATACTTATACTTATACTTATACTTATACTTATAGCAGTAATAGGTGTGTCTGCACTCACCTACCTGACTTATACTTATACTTATATACTTATACTTAAGCTTATACTTATAGCTGTAGCAGATGTGTCTGCATCCCCCACCCTGCCTGACTTATACTTATACTTATATACTTATACTTATACTTATACTTATACTTATACTTATAGCAGTAATAGGTGTGTCTGCACCCACCTACCTGACTTATATCTATATACTTATACTTATACTTTTACTTATACTTATATACTTATACTTATACTTTTATTTATACTTATATACTTATACTTATAACAGTAGCCGTCGTGTCTGCACCCACCCTGCCTGACTTATACTTATACTTATATACTTATACTTATACTTATACTTATATACTTAAACTTATACTTATACTTATAACAGTAGCCGGCGTGTCTGCACCCACCCTGCCTGACCTATACTTATACTGATGTACTGTAGAATCTCGGCCCATCCGTGGTGCCTACGTCATCACACAGTAATAAATGACCGTTTTGATTGATTGCAAAGATGTGCGAACCACAAGACTGCAAGTGTCGATTGATTGATTGCATAAGCAGTTCACAATTACAGTTTTCATCCTTTCTTTTTGCGATCGATTCATTGATTTGTGATCTTTTTTTGCGTTTTCCGAGGAACTGAGGACTCATTTCCTGAGGACGTGGCGTGTTCCTTTGGATCATTTCGACGGGAGAAATAGGCGCCCGAAGCGAATTTTTTACCGATTTTGCTGAAATCAAAGCGTTTGATTTTAGAATTTGTCGCCCTACCTGAATCCCCAAAACAATTTTACAAGTTTGATGACGAAGATCAGGATCGGAGAGAATCCAAAATGGATCTGGCAAAATGTGTACCTTCTTCGACATTTTTTAAAATTAATTACATTTTTTTTTCCAACTTTTTGAAACGGCAGATCTCAAGTCATCTCGGATGCCCATAATTTGGATGGGCAGATGAAGGAATCTGATATCCAGATCCCGCACAAAAAATCAAATAATTGGGAAACCCCGGGCAGGCTGCCCAATGTGCATCGCCAGTATAGGCTTCTTTGTTGTGGTTTTCTTGCTGGCGAGTATGACACACTATGTATACAAAGACAACTCAACCTTTACGGGGAAACTGCCATATGAATCCTGTTATAAACATATGAGCGCATTAAGCAGCCTACACGCAAGTGATCCAAAATAGATCAACCCCATCCTCATTGGGGGGGGAGGGCGGGGTCAAAACACCCAGTCCTCAGAAAATTAACATTTTTTTTAAATGGGCCGTCGTAATTGCTACAACGAAGAGGAGAAAAGGACCAGCGCTTTGGGGAGAAACAAGCGCTTGATTGATCGATTGAAGAGTAACAGTTGTTTTGGCCTACCGGGTCTGATTTACTGAGGGTCCAAAAAGTACCACAGATGGGTCGAGATTCTACAGTACTTATACTTATACAGTAAAACTCGTCTAATGTAAACCTCAAAAATCCATGCTTTTTATTCAACTTAAACGAGGGTTTTACATTGGATTAGGGGACCTTAGGGCGCCCAGGAGCAGGGCGAAATTTCCCCCAGTAAAAC
>LRSR01002823.1:0-39676 GCA_001579985.1 Hypsibius dujardini
TATTCCCCCGCCCCTTGTGTCCAGAAAATTTTTCAATTTAGAAGGATTTTTCCGTACATGTATCGACAAGTCCGATAGATCTTACCTCTTCGTGGACACAAATTTTCTACAAAAAATCCTTGATTCTGCTTCTGATGTTCACCGTGGGACCATCGCAATGTGCTGTTATTCTTGAGCGCCTGAGGCTGCGTCTGTACCTTCTGAAAACCAGAGGGGCATCAAATTATTTACCGTATGCTTGCAATCTTAAGCGACAGCTAAGCCCCGCCTGCCTCAGTTTAGCCCTGCACTCGATTGAAAGTTCAATTTTATTCACTGTTCTCTGGATTTGCTGGTTTCGTACAGCTTACTCGTTGTGCTCGACTGATTGAATTTTGTCCCTATAGTGGCAACTTGATGAACGGCACTGAATAGGCACGAACCGGGTGGGTTAAAATTTACGGGTAGGGCGGAAAATTGTCCCTTGAGATTGCGAGCGTACGGTACTTACTTACCGCATCCCAAATCTCCGCTAGACGTCTTCATAAGATGCCTTCTCGGACAACGTGCTAGCCCTTATTTAGTGGCACATAAGAGGAGAATCAGTTATACAAAGCCTGGTGAATGGTGTTCCACAGAAGGCATCCACCCGCGTGCTATATTTATTTTACATTTTTAAGCCACAAACTGGTTTTTTTCGCCTTATTTTCATGGATTTCTTTATTGGTCGTTGCCGTTACAGGTTTTTATCACGAACATTCAAGGTTGGATCGAGATGAATATGTCGACATCGACTGGTCAAGTATTAAACTTGGTAAGACGATACCATTTATTGTGAAATTGATTTAATGCGCTAAGAAGGGGTACTACTCTTATTACGTACATGCTATCTATATTCCTAAAAACACAACGCAACTTGTGGCAGTTCTCTAAACTGCATCTATAATGTTTTTTGAATTATTACTTCGTTTTGTCTTTCATAGAAGGCAAAAACCAGTTCCTAGTAAAGTTTCACACGACTGCTTTCGGTGAACCCTACGACTTCGGTTCTGTTCTACATTACGGAATGTATGAATTTGCAAGACGCCCGACGGTTTGGACTATTCGACCAAAGGCAAAGTACAGAGATCAAGTAATCGGCCAACGAGATGGGCTCAGCGCGACCGATATACGAAAAATAAATAAAATGTACAACTGCACCATACAATTAGCAGCAACCACGCCAAAATTAGCAGGTAATTCTTAAGCTTTGTATCCCAAAAGAACTAATGACAAAATTAGTTCCTATGTTTTGTCTTTTCTCCCAAAACGAATTGGAAACTCTAATTCAAAGCACTGTCTTTCGGCGATCGATTAAAAAAAATTGAAGTTTAGCGGGGCAATAATGAATCGACCAGCACAATTTTTCATTTATATATGTCTTAGTGTGCCTCTTTTCCGCAAATAAATAGTGATTGTTAAATCCGATTTCTGAAAAAATATATTAGTTAAATTTGCTTTCGAGATTAACTTATGTTAGAACAAATTCATGATCACAAAGCAAAAGTGAAAAGACCATTAACGAATCCATAATTCGTGGAAAACAAAACGCAATTTTTTGTTCGCTTTTGGTAGGACTATCCACATGTACCAGCAGTACATTACATGGAATTGAATTGCAGAAAGCAAATCAAAATTGGCTTCATAATTAAATGAAATACATGTTATTTCATTTTAAAGTTCTTTCTGAATTTCGAATTGTGTTCTTCAATCAATTTTGATTTGAATCTCAACATCCTCGGCAACACATGTTCAATACATGTCAAGGTTTACGTGTTAACAATGTTTTTGGGAAGTGATCTTGCACGGAAATATTGGTTCAAACCACAAGAACAGCCTTCAGATTCACCAAACTTTGCCACATACAATTCCAGGCAAATTGAAAGATCCCAAAAATAGTTTCTCATTTGATACTATGTGTAAATATTTTAATTGTGTTTGAATTCCGCCACCAAACCCCTCTATAATTGCCAAAAAACCGTCGATAGATCAGTGATATAATGCGGGACAATTCACTAGTGAAGTCAGTACAAATCCATATTTGAGTATCTCCAGATACATGTCCAGTTTGTTGGAAAGTTCCAAATAAAAAAGCACAGAAAACCATTTCCCGTTTCGAAGTAATCATTAACCCAAAATTAATTGACATTTAAATCAGATCGATGTAAGATGAAATCATTTTAAACCAAATTATAATATTAAATATTGTTATATTATATCGGACGTTATTTCTTTTGATGAAATTCTTAAGTAAACAAATAGTGATCACAAGCGTGTATCACTTGTGTCACGGGTCTCCGTGTCTGACTGATGGAGAATTATATTGGGTTCCATTTTTCTACGGCCTTCATTCTACGTATTTGTTTTCATAATAAGGACTGCATTTCTCCCGTTGTGGATTGTTCTGTGTAAAGTTGCTGGTATCAATAACTTCAAACTAGTCAATTGATGACGATAGTTTAACCAAAGAGGAATGCTGAAATAAAACAATGGGGTGAAATCCAGTTTATTTTGCACGTTTTCCACGCCCGCTTTCAGTAAAACAGGTAATGTTTCTTGTCAAAAAAACCCCTAAATTTATTTGGGTATCATGACAGTTACTATTGACATAATTAATTATTGTTTCGAAACGTAAAATGTAATTATGCGCTTTAATTTTTCATGCATCTATTGTATAAAATGTGGCTGTGTTTGTGTTATTCAGATTTCAAAAAGTCAACTACCGATCGTCCGATGCCGACTGTATCCGAAAGTATAGTCACTTTGCTGCGAGAAGTGTCTTTGAACAGCTGTAACAAGTAGGGGGAAGAAGGTACTGGGGAGATCTCCTACATTGATGGATTACTCAAAGGGTTGAGTCTGTACTAGTGTTAGTATAAAGATTCACCCTATACCTTCGAAGGTTTTTATAGGCGAGACTAAAATGAACAAGGGGTTGCATAGAGTAGAGTAATTGAACTAGTGTAGATTGTGCTATTCGAAGAAGTCAATTACTTCATACTGTTGGAACGACGTATCGCATTCTTTCTGTTCGGTACGTACTCTTATCAGGCTCTCTCTTTTCCTCTCTGTATGATCTCATGCAGACGAAGGCTGCTGCATTGATAACAACAATCACTGCGGATCGGCGCTCTTGTCAAGATGCAGTCCGCGGCAGTTGTCAGCTGATACACTTTACGCTTGCGCTGAGGGGAGCGACCCGGTTCTAATTCGTAATTGTCCTGATGGGTGTCTTAGCCAGACTGAAGGCAATGACATATGCGTCAAAACCAGGATAATCTCTCAACTTGCTCCTAAAAGCAGTCTGGAAAGGGGGCACAGTCTTTTTTCTCCAGACAATAAGACCAGACTGACTATGCAGACCGACGGAAATCTTGTTTTGTCGGCAATTTCTTCTGTTGGTCAGTCTGAGACGGTTTTATGGTCCTCTGGGACTGACTTACTGACTCATTCCCCTGTGTCACTCAGTGTGCTCCCAAGCGGTGACATCATCATGCTCGGTGAATCTCCAGGCGAAATATTATGGAGATCTCGAACGGCTGGCTCCAAGTATAGTGGCTCCAGCTTATGGGTCGGTGATGGAGGGAGCCTGTGCCTCGCCCAAGATGTCACCGGGCCGTGTCTGTGGACGCCTGTTGGTAGATTAACTCCCCACAATTCTGCTTTCTGATCCTTCGTCTTTAAACATTATGTTTTCGTTAGATCGACACGTGCACTTAAGAGACAGAGCGTCATTGTACCGTTAGCTGATTCCATGTTGACGCTTTATCTATAACGGACTTGGCAATCTAGAAGAATCAAAATGCGCAATATTGACAGTTTGATAAACGTTTTGAAATGGTCTAAATGGGTGAGAAATGAGGAAATAACAAACTCGCAATCATTTCGCCTAAAATTAGCCAGGAATGTTTCCGAACATGATTTAGGGGAGAACCACGAACCACCATCAATTTTCATCGAAAATTTGTCAAGGATAATGCCTAAGGTCGGTCTGAAAGAGAATTCAGTCGCTGCATTGATCGGAAATTTTGTTCATATTAATACAGGAGAGCATTTTCACGTTATTGTAGAACGCAATCGGTGCAGTAGAAAACGTTTATTATGGAGAAGGTCAACGTCATGAGAGTGTTCCTGTATAACAAAATCTCCTCGGACCAAACATGCGCTTGAGGAATGAGAGTTCGGTTCGTGTAATTTTGTTCAACATTTCAGTCAAAACAAATGAGAGACCGGCAGAAAAAATTAAACGTTAGCTCCAAAAGTCAACAGCTTATAGTTTTTTAAAAAACACTATCAAAAGATCTATATTTAATCCAAAAAAATTAGAAAAAATTGAAAGAGCGCGTCTCCTAGACTCATGTGGTAAACTTATGTCTCCTAGACTCATTTAGAAAAAGAAAACTAAAATTGCGGCCCATTTAGAACGAAATAGAAAGATTTACCTGGCAACTGGCCAATATTTTTCTTCTCGAGTGTGATCAGTTTGTCTGCACTTTGGTATCTGGCTAGTGGTCAGTGAAAATATTTTTTTGAGCCTGTTATATTTTGACTCGAGATCCTAATATGATACTCGATGTAAAATAAATGGCTATACAAACTTTTTCTCTCCATGTGATATAACTACAGCTCTAAAGCAAATGTCCATCACTCTCATTTTGCATCTTTTCTTGCTCACACATCTACTCTCCCCCCTTCTTCCGATAAACTGTATGTTGGCAACTTAAGAGTAATGATTCTCAATTAAATCATTTTAATGTCCTGTCTGAGTCTGACATACAGTACTTTGAAGATTCAATTTGGCAGGCATCAACATAAAATTTGCCTGATCCTTTTATTATCCCATGAAAAAAGTAATTTAAACTGTACGTAGTAAACGTTAGCCGGTTGTCTTTTCGGCAGGACAGACGCGCGTCTTTTTGCCTTCCGGCAAGGACAAGCAAACGGACGGGCATCCATCGTTGTCTACGCACCAGACAGACAGACAAAACAACAGACAAACAGACAGACAGACAGACAGACGGAAAGAGAGAAAGACAAAAAGGCATTCCGTTGAATATGAAAGAAGACTAATTGGCTTCTCCTATAATTAAGTTAGTTTACTTTTTGACTTGTGTAATATAAATTTAAAGAGCTTGTTGCGTTCATTTGTGTTATGCTTGCAAGGCATATATGGCAGCTGCTGTTTAGGTATTCCTTGATTAATTTTTAAAGGTTGACTCTAGACGGGGCATTTGGGAATTGAGATGGGCAAATAATAACCTTACTCCCTCTTTCTTTTTTGACCATTGTATGCAATATACGGTACCGGTCTCTCAAAAAATGTATACAATAAAAAAACGGAAGGTATTTGCGTGGAATATTTCTCACTCGAATGTAGATGTGTGTTGCAGATTGAGATATAAAGAAGCTATTAGGTTGGGAGAAAAGCGGGGTTGTCAAGGCCGCTTCTCATGTCATAGGCTTGACAATAGTTAGGCCCTTGTGGACGGAGACGAGTTGTCCCGTCTTGACAGTTGTATACCTCTCCACGGTCAGTACGGTTTAGTTCAATAGAGTCGCATCGGGTAGTGCCTTGCTGTCCGTAACAGTATGACAGCTCCTCTTCACGGTCTTCTAGTACTGCTGGACCCCATTCCGACGTCGGCTGGGAGGCTTGCAACAATTTCTATTCACAAACAAACAACCAATGCATGTTAAAACTTGCCGGTTTGACTAGACTCAATGTCGGTGCACAGAAAGCACAGAGAATTCTTACATTTCGACAGGAAGTGGCAGACTGTTTGACGACACTATAGATGGCCCACTACGGAATAATCAACATTACGGGTTTATCTTTCTTTCCTCATTGTGTCTTTGTTTGTTGGCCCTTTTCTTTGGTTATTGTTTTTTTTAGTTCTTCGTTTTCGTTTCTATCGCTCTTCATTCTTTTTCTTTCTTTCGTTTTAGTTTTTTTGTCTCCGCACCGGGAGAAAGTGCGACCTACGATTGGTATCTGAAGAATTGATGCGAGGGCCAGCAACCAACCTGAAATGAATATCTTTATTCAGTCAGAATAACTAAGGATAAAGAATAATGAGAATGTGTCTTACCAATTCCGTCTGCCCATTTTGGGTACTTGCCATCGGGATCGTTAGTTGCAAACGGTTTATAATCAGCCATAGAATAGATGAATATGAACTGAAAAAAGACAATTACAATCGATTGTTGCCTTGGGCGGGAGGTCAGCTAGGCTGCTTACCAGTAGAATGAGAGGAGCAATGATGACCCAACAGCTGCGGAAGTAGATGGAGGGTGTGTATTTCATCATAAAGTCCAAGTTATGTTGGAGACGTTTCAATCCGTAGGCCCAAAAAACGGCCAAAATCTCAAAGAACGCAATGAGGATAACCGCAAAGCCAGCGCCTAGAGGTCGGGAATGATCATTATTGGTCAATATTATTCTTTACAAAATATTTACCATAAGTGTCCATTAAATCAATGACATAAAGACCTCCCTGAAAGATAACACCCGGGGTTTCAATATGAACCGAAACAATTATACAAAAGACCTCGTGCAGTTTGATAAAACTTACATGGGTTATACATGGCAATGCTAAAAGGAAGCAGACAGCGCAGCCCGCGCCAGTGACCAGGGCCTTCTTCTGCCGAAGCGATGGATACTCATCGTAGAATGCTGCAAGATATACCGTAGATACACACAATGCCCGCAGTTCCTTCGAAGCGGTACATTTCTCATTTTGTTTAATGACCATTTTGACCTAAATGTTGAATGGAAGGGGTACCTGTCAAGACAGCCTCCAGCAGACCAAACTAACAAATTCAAACAAAGGCTGTCAGAGCAACATGGGGCGTGAGAAAAAGGATTTTGAGGCAAACCTCTGAATCGAGGCCCAGTAAAAACAGCCTAAAAAGAGAAACAGCTTGTTTTAAGTTTTTAAGACGATTTGTAGATGAGTGAGCTTACATTAGGAAGAAGAGGACGGCCCATAACTGCGGCACCGGAAGCTTTGAAAGGGCTTCTGGATAAGCTGTGTGGGAAAAGGTACAAAAGTATGTTTGACAAGACGATTTTTATGCTTTTCTACTGGCTACTTATAATACCAATGAATGCCAGACCGGGTCCTCCTTTAGCGACGGTACCGATGGGAACGTCCAGCTGGAAAGCCAAATTACCGAGAACCTTCAAAGGAAACGAAATCGTTGACGCTGATTAGTGATTGATAATGGTTCATCGGATGGATGAAAGAGATCGAAGTATATCTATACCGAGAAGATGACAATACTGGCAATGAGGCTGGTCAAGGTATCCAGGCAGCACACAATCACAGCATCCCTTGGCGGGCAAAAGACACATCCATTATCAGGAGATTGGAGGTTCATCTGTTGAAGTAGGGATTGACTAACTTGTAAACACGCATGTGAAACTTGTTATAACTCCCAAACATCATGAGAGGACCCTGCGCGACGCCGAGTGAGAAGAAGACTTGTGCGGCAGCGCTGCGCCACACCTTCACCAAACAAACGACGTTGGTATCGGTCACACCAGGTGGAGAAAGACACAGACAGGCTTTATTTGCGTAATTACAGTCACGTCCAGCAAGCGGTGCCATTGCGGCTTGAACAGAAAAATGATCCCCTCCACGGCTCCGTCCAGTAGAACTCCTCGGACCAGAAGAACCAGCAGAATGACGAAGGGAAAGGTCGCTGGAAAAGAACATTAACTCCTTGTACTGTGAAGTCTTTGTAGCAATACCTCCACATACAGGTAAAGTAAACGGCTTTCCCAGACGATTGAATGCCCTGTAAAAAGCAATGGAGCTTTTAACACATCTTTTCTCGAGTTTCGATATGTCCAAACGACGCCACAATTGCAGGAATGTTTTCAACTGCAATAATAGTACCGTACTCCACCTTATACAGACAGAAAAAAACAACGATCCAACAAAAAATGAGGCACCTGAAATTAAAACCTAATTATATAATCGCCACCTTTTCTCTTGTCCCTCGAATTAATTGCATAGGTCTAAACATACAAGGCAAGCTGCCAAATGACCGGTCCAGGTTGACTCAGCGTGAAATCCCGCTCTTTTGTGCTGGATTGAAGGACGTACCTGAGCATGGAGGCAGGAAAAATAATACGTTCATGGCTCGACTGCAGTTGTTTAACTCTCGTTTGGGGTCATTGTATTTCTCACCGTTCAAAGTACTGCTCGGGACTGGGCTGTAATTTGACCGTAACAGCGCTCAAATTTCGCCAAAGAAAACGCAAAATCGGTACAGTTCCATTCATCGCTATTGGGGATGACATTGCTCCAAGGGGAGGAGCAACGTTTGCTCGAACAAAGCACTGTTCGTTGGCCCATTCGGGATGGCACACATCCCAAGGAAGTCTTTCCTTCAGGAAAATGGACTTCCAAACGGCCGCCATAAAAAAGACCGTGTACGACATCAAGACATCTGTCCAAAATTGCAAACAGAAACACACAGATATGCATAGGATTGATTTAGCCACATTGTGGCCTGGCAAATGAGTGAGGGTGTGTCCGCAGCATGTCTCTTTCAGTGTCTATCCTTTTTCCAGATAATTTCATCTTGTTGAATTTTCTGAAGTGTCTGATAAGCTTGTATCACATATATATTTAAAAAATCTTTATGTTTGCCTTCTTTGGCTAAGAGACGTACGTACTGTAGTAAATGGAGATGATGAGGCAGACAACACACATGGCCACGCCTACACCCGCACCCAGGGGACACATTCGCTTGAAAAGCGTCCAAGGTCCTAGCGAACTGTATTGTCCCAACGATAACTCCATGAAGTAGAGGGGCTTTCCCACCAGGAAGAGGATGATAAAGTAAGGGATCAAGAAAGCGCCTAAAACAACAGTCGCTGTGAAAGATTATACAGACAAACAGACAGCCAGACATGAATGAACTTACCTCCTCCGTTTTGATAGGCGAGGTATGGAAATCTCCAGACATTGCCAATGCCCACAGACAGACCGACACAAGAGAGGAAGAACTCTGCTCGATTGCCCCATTGTCCGCGTTCCTTGTTGTTCCCACTGACATCGGGATTGATCGAGGAGGTGGTTTGCACTGGCTCTGCGTCTAAATTTGCTACGGACCTGTTATTGTCACGAGGATCTGTACGGGTTTGACCGCCGGAAAAAGATGCCGCAGAGGAGTCAACTTGTGGTTCTTCCTCTTGTTTAACCGAGGTACCACCTCGATGACCTTTCATATCCGCCATTCAATACCGCTTGTACCTTCATAAACTGCCAACAAAGTGGAAAATGACAGTAAGGAATGAAAGGTGTAAACTGTCAAAGTGGAGCAAGGGCTGATTGTAGTTGTGTGTAAAAGCCAACAAGCCTTTGTTTCCGTGGGACATTTACGAGTGTTGATGTTGACCATTTGAGTGTTGAAAAGAGGAGAGAAACACGGTCGTAACAATTCTCCGATTATATCGGCACAGAGTAAGCCCATAAAATGGAGCGTGATGCTGACGCCGCTGTTGGATGTATCCGGTGGTACGCAAGGGTCAATGTACAATACTCAATGCATTCTAAGAGTTTCCCATTTTGCTTGCTCACCACGGCACAGGGAGCGATCAAAATCAGACGCTATTGAAGGTTTTTCATTACCGGTAATATTATAAAAGAACATAGTCAAGAATGATTGTCGTGAAAGAAGTCCTGTATACAAAAACAAAGTGGCTTAAATATTTGCAACTGTTATGATGTACAATATTGTAATAAGTGCATGAGGATTATTAGCCAAAGGCAAAACAAATGACGGTACAGCGAACCAAAGTTCTTTACCATTTCAGGGTTCAATAAATTGCTGAATTAGGGACCTAATCCAGGAAGTCGCCCGTCGTCTTTCGATATAGAGATTGTACGGGTCGAGTTGCCACCATCCTGACTCTAGCCGTCGACGTATTCTGCCAAAAACGATCAATTATTCACCGCACAACAGCGAGAATGTGCTCGTTAACGTCATCAATCAAACAAATCTAACAAAACAGTTTTGATGAAGGAGTTTGAACAAGTGATCAGCTGAAGCGAAGCTGTTAAAGAAAATCCATAAGCGAATTTCGGAAATTCCAACTGTATTGTCTGAGCGGTAAGACAGCCGAGCTGTCTACAATCGTAAAATGCCAATATCACAGACCAACTACAGGCCTTGCTTTTGACGAGCGTACTCTCCCTAATATAACTAGTAAATCATCCATGATGCGTCAAATGTTGATCCTGTTACCTAATCATGAGGACTTTGGTAGCATAGCTGCAAACCACAACAGCCACAAGTCCAGCGGTAGATGCAGTTGCTGCAGTGGCTAGCAGACTATCAGCTAGTAAGGATAGTCAAATCAGTTTGACGACATTTGCTAGCAGCATAATTAACATCATCACGGGCGATCCCCTAAAATGTTATCTGTGCATAAATATGTGATCGTTCATACCTTTTGGCAGGCAACGAGGAGCATTCCCGCGGTATCCACAAATGGTTCATTCAACGGCACCGGCAACACTCCGTCAAACCAACGCAAACTCTCCACATTCCTGCCTATGAGGACTCCGTAGAGGTTCTCAGTCGCTACTATAAAGGGCTGATCAAAACAATAACATCTTTTCATGTGGCAATGAAGCTTCCATTCCATTTCCTGGCGAAGTTACAGGTATTCACCCGAAATTCTCCGCAACTGTAGACGAACTGTTTGACCGACACACTGTGGATACGCGTGCCGTACACCGAGAATGACACCTCTTGTCCGTGACTCAATCGGAATGTGCGGTTGACAAACTGCCGCGCCAGGAAAGCTCCGTCTTGGAGGTTGGCGCTGTTATTGACAGATTCCACAACTACCTGCAAAATGGTTTAATTCTATTACCACCGGCAGTACATTGGTCTTCTTCCTATACCTGGCCAACCATCTGAATGGCGTTATGCATAGCCAATAGGTATCCAGGAATCTGAAATAGGCGGTAACTTCATCACTTCACTTCCATCCCAACACACAAATATATCCGCCTTAAGTAATATTTCGGCATCCTATATGAAATTGCTATGGGATTATTCCATATACGGTACAGTTGTTGAAAAATGGCATAAATGAGCCACAAGCTAAAACGTACAGGGCCATTGGGGATGGGTAGGTCGGAAGCAGCGGTTGAGAGGTTCTTCCAGGTGGGTAAGAGCTCTTTTATTTTGTCATCCTCTGCCTGGGTGATGTCTCCCGACAGGAGTATTAGGATCACCGAACGATAAGCCAGCCGAACCAACTGCAAATTGAATTTATTTGCCACATGTCGAAATGTCAAATGTTGGAGAGTCTTTCCTATCTATACCTCATTGATGGCGGTCAAGTTGGCATCTGGTTCGACCGGCAGATCGGTGACGTTCCACGCGAATGTCCCCCAGTAATTATTGACAAAGGGATACTGAACGATATACACCTAATAATTGCCCCAAAAAAAGCCATACCACCAACCATGGCAAACGGTTGAGGCAACAATCCCATCACGTACGTATTCCCCGTTGGTCATGTTGTTCCTTGTTGCCAAAATCTGTAAAACGCAAAGAGCGATCGGTTCATCATGCCTTTTGTTATTAACATTTGTTGACGAAATGACAGTCTTACAAGAAGTCGTCGCAGTGAATCAGAATGACCAAAAAATAGTATAACTAAAGCCGAATAGGTCAGTTGAATTAATAATCTTCTCATTGCAGCAGAGATATGAAAGAACAATTTGTAACGCACCTCGACAGGATGGCTTGAGGGTTGACAGCATAAATCCCACCTTGGCATCAAAGCTGCCGGGTAGGGTTAATTGACTGGACGCGTACTCGCGTAAGGTTACTTGCAGATCATTGGCCGCAGCCAGCGTCCCTGAAATGACTTTGTGTGTGTTGATGAGGAAACGGGGACCTGATGAATCCACAATAATGGTGATGGTGGTCCAGTTGTAGCTCAACAGAAGCTGGTGATAAAATTCTGCATAGTCCGCCGGGGCAGGATATGTTGCAGGAATCCAGGTCGGTGCGAGATTTCGATTGCGTGCTATCCGATCACCAGACGTCCTAAACTCACACCAACTAACTTGATCAGGCATTTGTTCCATCATCACATTCTACGATAATTCAGATGGAGGGATGTCTAGTGCAGTATTTCTCTCTGGTCAGTTTATTATTTAGAGTCCTCAACCATGACAGCCTGATGCATTTCGACTCACGGCAATAGGATGAGATGCACTTTAAAAGTCGTTAATATTAAATAACTAATACCTCACTTGAGAGATTTGTTATCTTTCAAGTCCAACTTACGAGTGGAAGCATTCATTGGCAAATAACAATTAATTAAAAAACGATAAAACCTCTTTTATAACATAACATCCCGTGGGTCAACTTACCACCCCCCCCCCCATTATTAGATTGAAAGCAAGCTGAATTTTTAACGTTACTATTGTGACCTGAAAAGTTAAAGATGAGTTGCCGACGTACGTTGTCAAGTAAAGAAGGTTCCACCATCGAGCCAACGCGTTGAGCGGTAAATATTCTCCGCAGCCTAAAGAAAATGAGCGAAGGAAAATGAAGAGGATTTCTCCCGTGTGAGATGTCATCTTGACTTACCGGGTGCAATCAAAACGGATGTAGCGTTGGGTAGTCGTTCTCGATAATACCATTGCGCCATATTGGCCTGCTGGTAAAATGACTGGTCTAAACAGGTGCTGTAGTAGCTTGGCTTCATATCGGGGTTCTGCTGGAACATGATGTACCGATGAGTGATGTTCAAAAAGGGATAAGTCCGTCTCAGCTCTGCGATCCCTGTCGTCACCCCTGGACCCACGTAATTGAGCGAGGTCAAAGAGTCCATCCCATTGGCATCGCGATAAATCGACGTCACCAGGTCCAAGGTGGGTGCAGGCTGCTTTCCTGCACTATCCACAGCAGCGGCAGCGTCAGATTCTCCCAATGCTAAGCATAGTGTAGTGCTGTACGATATGAGGACTTTAAGCAGACGGCCCATTATACAGAAAGTCCAGGCGACCCGTTAAAAGAGAAAGGGACAGTCCGAAATCAGTATAAAGGTTATTATTTCAAGAATGAAAAGAGGAGGTAAAAGGAGGTGATCGTTTTAAACGATTCCTAGGCTATTGAAAACTCTCATTTTCTCAATGATTTAATAATAAGTCATATTTTTATTAATTTTAACCAATAATTGATCCAATCGAGTGGAGGAATCTTGTGCGGCCTTGAACGCTGAATTAAATTAACAAGTAATTGAAGAGAAATGTGCGAGTTGTTCACGCACTCTAAATGCTAATGCACCTCCACAAACACCCCGCGGGGAGGGGGGATTTACAGTAGAGGTGCATCAAGTCTGCCGGAAGGTTGACTGTTTTTAGCAGTGCATAGGTTAATTGAGCGCTATTTGCGAGGTCGTAACATGCATTTTTGGAAATATAGCTTCTTCGCCAAGATACCGTGCAGTACTGTACAATACTCACAAGTCAGGACGGACAACAATTGCATTTCGGAGGAAGTAACAATGGGGTTAGATTTAACGGTGAAGGAGGTCTGGCGCAGTGTAGGAGGTCAATATATTGTTGCGTCTGCTGATCCATCAACGCCCGGACCGCAAAACAGGGCCTTCTTGCCTGTCATCATCACCCCGCGTCTGGTCATCTCTTAATGTTATTAGTATACACGTACTTTAGTACTGTTCTGTATTGGAGTGAGTTCTAATCTATTTGTGAGAATTACTTTACTTAGTCTCATGTGGACAGTTCAAATCTATTTGTGAACGCTTCTTTAATCTGTCTTGGTGGGTGTTTACGTTGATGTGGCCATTGGTCATTTAATACCTTGTACACGTACTTGTGCATGTACGCACTCGTAGCGCTTATATAAGCTCGTGAGTTGCTGTTATGAAAGTATCAGTTTGCATCTCTTTAGTTTTCTCTTCTTCCGTCCTAGTAATACAACAAGCGGTCTCCATCCGTTGTTCTACTAGTGTAACAGGGTCGACTTGATAAGTCTGGTTAGCTACCGCGTCAATTTGACCGACACAACTACCATCCATAGTGTTGATCAGTTATATCTCGAGACAACTTTGCCATGAGCCCCCCCCCCCCAGTTTAATTAAACTTGTCGGACATTTTATATATAAACACATTCCCTGGCGAAAAAAGTAACAGTAATGGGAACCTTAACTGAAATCCTTTATAGTTCTCGAAAGAGTACCACAGTGTCCAACATTCATTTTTATCTAACATTGAGCTCATAACAATGAAGGTCCATTGTTAAGTCATTTAAAATAAATAATCTTTAAGAGCTTTAATGAATTCCTTTTGAGTGAAGTGTTGTGTAGATCTACAGGTAGATGGATATTGGTCTCGGTGGCCTTGGAAGTTCATTAATATTCTCGTCAAAAGTGCGAAATGTCAATGCTCCCGAAGTGGTGCTGCTGTGCATCCCTTGGATGGCTACAGAGCCAAATAGCACCCCACGATCTCCAAACTTTTACAGTAAAGCTGACACACATTACAACCATTTCTTGCTAAAATAACTGTCTTAAAAAAGAGAAAAAAGAAACGCCTGTACTAAGTACTACGCTCTGTAAGGATTCAGTTTATTTGGGTGAATGCCGGATTATCCAGACCGGACAGGCGATAGCTGTAGGCTTCAGAGAAGATCCTACTTTCAGGACGCAAATCCACAGCCCCGTTCTGCCGGTAGGGTTTTCGTACGTCCATCTCCATGACGTCATTCTCGGTGGTGATGCTCTGTCGACCGTAATGGATGGGCATTCCGTAGAAAGATAGTTCTGCGTCACGGTCTTCCTGCGCGGATGGACCCCATTCGGTAGTGGGTTGTGAGGCTTGCCACAACTTCTATAAACAGACATCCAGCCCAGCAGATCAGAAATCAGGCAATGTCAAGTCATGGGTAAGAGGTGAGGGAGCGTACCTGCCGCCAAGTCGGACCTGGCTGCTTGACTAAATTGTAAACCGCCCACTGGAAAAAACAACAATATAGCTCTCGATTCAAATTATTGTTTGCGAGAATGGTAAAACAGGACTTGTAATTACCAAAGGGATCTGTGCGATGGAAGCCAACGCCAACAGCCAACCTGTCCATCGACAAATAATGATGCAGGCCTAATGAAGTATTGTTCGAGACACACAACTGCAGAAAGCATTCGGACACGAACACAGAAGAATATACAGACACAAACACAGTTACAGACACAGACACAGACACAGACAAAGACACAGACACAGTGACTTATATTGAGATGGAGCACATAGAGTACCCTAGCTTACCGACTCCGTCAGCCCACTTGGGGTACTTCCCGTCCGGATCGTTGGTGGCAAATGGCTTATAATCAGCCATGGTGTAAATGAAGATGAACTACAGAATTGAAAATTGAGACAATAATTTTTCGTATTGCCTAACCATACATACTAGCAGAATTAATGGTGCGATGACGACCCAACAGCTGCGAAAGTAGATGGAAGGCTTGTACTTCATCATGAAGTCGAGGTTGTGTTGAAGACGTTTCATTCCATAGGCCCAGAAAACGGCGAGAATCTCGAAAAAGGCAATAAGGATAATAGCAAAACCTCCACCTGCAAATCAACGTTATCTTTATCGAAAGACAATCTGGATACTAGTACGAGTACTAGTGTGTGAGGCGAGCAATCTACCGTATGTGTCCATCAAATCGATCACGTACAAACCGCCCTGAAACAATGCAATAATATTACTATTTTTGAAATCTTTCTCCATATTAAGGGATGTGGAAAAAAAGCTTACGTGCGTGACGCAGGGAAGAGCCAACAGGAAGCAGATGGAACAGGCAATCCCAGTGACGAGGGCCTTCTTCGATCTTAGAGAAGGATACTCATCGTGGAGAGCTACAACAATATAACTTGGAGTACAATAACATTGTCCATTTTGAAGATAGTTTGTTAGTCCAACAACATACCAGTCAGAGAACCCTCCAGCAGTCCGAACTGCAGCAACACCAAAAGCAGGTAACCAATCAGGCATTAATGGAAGAATAAGAGTAATCGACGGTATAATGGTTACCTCAGAATCGAGACCCAGAAGAAAGAGCCTGTAATTAAAAAGGAAATTGCTTCAGGCTCCAAAGCAACTTTGCCAATGAAATGTCCATACATAAAAAAGAAGAGAACGGCCCATAGATGTGGTATCGGCAGTTTGGAGAGGGCCTCCGGGTAGGCTGAACATGGCAATGATAAAATGATATGTAAGTAAATCCTAGTCAAGACAACTCATGCTTCCACTTCCCTCACCAATGAATGCAAGGCCAGGACCTGTAACACAATTAAACAAGGTTGCGGATAGTTGGATGAAGAAGACCTCTTACACATCTTTACCTCCCTTCGCCACCGAACTAATGGGAACGTCCAGCTGGTGGGCAAGGTTCCCGAGGACCTTTCAATTTACAAAAAATGACTTTTCATCCAGTTATAGTCTCTTGTCAATAAAAAATAGTAGCATGATTCATCTGGCGGATCTTACCGAAAAAATGACGACACTTGCAATAATGCTGGTGACAGTGTCCAGCGAGCAGACAATCATCGCGTCCCTCAAATTCAACAAACATTTATTTTTTTAGTGAACAAAGGAATGACTAGTATGAATCGTTGACTAACTTGTAGACCTTCATACGGAATTTGTTGTAGCTCCCGAACATAATGAGGGGACCCTGGGCCACCGAGAGGGAGAAGAAGACTTGTGCGGCTGCACTCCGCCAAACCTAAATTACTCGTTGCATCCACAACCTCATCATCTTTATTTAATCTCACTTCAACTCCTACTTACCGTAACATCCAGCAAGCGATCCCACTGGGGCTTGAACAGGTAGATGATCCCCTCGACGGCGCCATCGAGAAGGACCCCACGAACCATCAGGACGAGGAGGATGACAAACGGAAAAGTTGCTGAGCGAATGATAATGTTAAACAACTTCCATATTGAGGGGCTTGGAAAGAATTGAGACGGATAGCTTACAGGTAAAGTATACAGCTTTACCAGACGACTGGATCCCCTGCAGGATATAATTAATCATCAGGCATTGCGAGGATCATTATCATTCCTGCTCATTACCTTGTAGAGGCAGAAGAACACCACCACCCACGAAAAGATCAGACATCTACAGTATAGCATCATAGTAAAACAAAACAAAGATAAAAAATAATAATTGACAAAATTAAATACAAATAAGAATGGGAAGCTGCAATTTAACGAACAATTCAATAGGACAAAATAAGGAAGAGAAAGAAAATTTAGATAAAAAGAATAAACGAGAATAAATGTATAGTAAGAATTTTTGGAGAAGAATGGTGGTAATGTAGGATACACCCTCCAAAGAGAAGTCTTACAAGGCCAATTGCCAGATGACTCCTCCCGGTTCATTCAGCGTGTAGTCCATCTCCTTTGTGCTTGACTGTATGACGTACCTACGTTATTTTACAGATAAAGCACAAACTTGATATAATTGTGGCCTGTGAAATGTAAGGTTGCCTGACCGTTCAAAGTACTGCTCGGGACTGGGCTGCATCCGGCCTGTAAAGCTGTCATTTTGTTGGAAGAACCGCACAACCGGCACACCGACCTCCTCCGATAAGGACAAGTCCAATGTTGAGCGAACAAAGCAGTGCTCCGTGGCCCAGGCCTCATCACAGACATCCCATGGAAGACTCTCCGCCATGAAGATTGATTTCAACACCGCAGCCGTGTAGAATACGGTGTAAGACATCAGGACGTCTAAACACGCAAACACACACTCTATCAAGACAGAGCGAGAAACAAAAGGCCAACCGCTAGAGTCAACCTACTGTAATAGATACAAACAATGGTGGCAGTGACGCACATGGCCACGCCAACACCGGCACCCAGTGGACACATTCGCTTAAACAGCGACCACGGTCCAAGGGAACAGTATTGGCCCAGGGCTAACTCCATACAGTATAACGGTTTCCCCACCATAAATAGAATGATGAAGTACGGAATTAAGAAAGCACCTAAAATATAAAGGCATTCGGACACGGATCACGGAGCTTTCAGATACATCTATGGGAATATATACAAAAATTCAATGGTGCGGACAGACATTGCCAGTCAAAGGCACAGACAGAGACAGAGACACAAACACAGACACAGACACTGACACAGGCACCGACACAGACACAGACACAGACACAGACACAGACACAGACACAGACACAGACACAGACACAGATACAGATACAGATACAGACACAGACACGGACACAGACACAGACACAGACACAGACACAGGCCCATTCATCGAGAAGAATATACGAAAGATCTATTCTCTGTACTAGTACGCGGGTATTGATGCTGTCGTACCTCCACCGTTCTGGTATGCAAGGTAGGGGAATCTCCAGACATTGCCAATGCCTACCGATTGCCCAACACAGGATAGAAAAAACTGTGCTCGATTTCCCCATTGCCCGCGTTCCTCTTTCCCGTGAAATTCTTTGGCGTTGGAGCTGGGCGGCGCATCTGCTGATTCAGACAGGGATGCGGAATGGTCGTCCTGCCCAACGATAGTCTCTGTATCCACCGTCACCGTATATATCTGCAAGGTTGGCTCTCCGTCCACGGAAACCTCACGGGGACTTCTCATGACTGCAGCTTTTCGTTAGTTTCGAAAAACAAAAAGCGACTTCTCAAATGAGAGAATGACATGGGAGAGAACAGCGACCGTGCGATCTCCACTCGGAAAGGGTAAATTGTGGCTGAAAGGCAAACACGAATGACACAAGGTCTCACACCTGAAACACTGATAACAACGGGGATGCTTACCTTCTTATAGGCATTTAAATTTTTTACGTTCTATTGCAGAGGGAGGGAGTATCAACAGCAAAGTCCGTTTCTGTCGTGGAAACTAGTGCTGTCTGCTAGATACACTCTTTTTCAGATACAATCTTTATGTAAAGTAACTCACACGTAGGCACAGTCACAGGCAGACGGCGTCATAGACTGACTTATTCACAGGGACAAACAGAAATACAGAAAGACAGAAAGACAGACACACAGACACACAGACATACAGACACACAGACAGACAAACAGACACACAGACACACAGACACACAGACAGACAAACAGACACACAGACACACAGACAGACACACAGACACACAGACACACAGACACACAGACAGACAGACAGACAGACAGACGGACAGACAGACAAACAGAGAGACAAACAGAGAGACAGACAGACAGACAGAGAGACAATCAGTTATAGAGATAGACAGGCATGCAAACACAGAGGCACAAACACTTATAGACAGACAAACGCTAGAGACTCAGACAAGCAGTTAAAGGACGGGGCAGGCAACATAAAGTATTAAGCTATGGTGCATACAGCGCTACATGAAGGCTGTAACGGTAGGCTTCAAGAGCCGAATGAGTGTGGATCCACTAGGCAGAGGTAGGGTTTTATGCCTGCCACACTTCCGTACAGGATTGTTGCTCTCTCGTGAGAACTACTAACTTTCAGGCATGCGTCATATTATTAATGTGCACCTTGTCTCCTTAGGTACATGAAACCAACAATCATTAAAGTTGCCCGATCGCGATAAGATGCCAGGCGGAAGTGCCTCCTGTGGCGCACCCTACTGGCCCTGGATCGTGTCATGATGATATTGCTCATCCTGTTCCGCGACACGATCTCCCCGTGCCATCACCGCCTTCTCGACCTCAACGCCCGCTCCACGCCTAACTTCAATTTCATAACAGCCCATGGCTGCGGAAAAAAAGATCGATTTTCTAGGCAGTGCAGTGTGTAATTTGAACCTCTCTTCCTGCAGGATTGTGCAGTCTATGTGTGTGTGTGTGAAGAGAGAAAAAATCGATACGTCCTTAGATGAAAGCGAAGAGGGAAGAGTCCACACACACACACTGGCCTCTCTCATTCTATCATTGCTAATGTCAAAAGCTTTAAATCATGGTGTGTCTGGGCCCTCTTCCAATGCTAATCCCATCCGCCCGTCACGTGGCTCAATCGCACTCTCAAAACATCGATTCGAGACATCTGTTATTCATCCTTCATAGAGCATACGTCCATTTATATATTTTAATAAATAAACATCTTAAAAAGACATAGTGACACACACCAAAGAAGGAACCAAAAAAAGAACATTTTTCTGACTAGAAAAAAAGAAGCCAGAGAGCGAGAGGGCTCTCGATCATCACAAATTGTAAAACGCGTTAAACACACTCCGTGGAAGGGAAAGGAAAAACAACACAACCCATTTACACGGAAGACATCCTTCACCGAATAATAATAAGGAGACAGATAACACCAGTCATGCAACGAAACGAACGAACAAAACCAACGCAAATACAGTTAAAAGGAACAAAAACTGCCACACTTAGCAGCGAGAGCCAAGAGAACAAAATAACTTCAGACAGAAAGGTAAAAAAAGCCGTCACACGAAAACAAACCAGCGCGCAAGAGATCATTTGAGAGTGCAGTGTGTCCGAGGTTAAATCAGAGCTTTGCTCTTTCGTAGGATTCCTCAGATGACGGCCATGTCTTTGGGACAGAGAACTTTGAGAATGTAGTCTGTAGAGACAACGGTCATTAAGAAGCGTTGGACAATCACAGCAGACAAACATTCAGACAGACAAACAGACAGACAGACAGACAGACAGACAGACAGACAGACAGACAGACAGAAAGACAGAAAGTCAGTCCAAACAAATGCATAATCAGAGAGGGAGGTAGGAAGTCAGGCAGACAGACTAAAGGACGGCAGACAGACATACAATACTTCCAGACAGATAATATTGACAGACACTGACCTGTGAGCAAAGCCGGAGTCGTAGGAGAGTCTTCATTGATGGCCGCCAGGATCTTAATCATAATCTGCATATGCCGAGTCGTCAGCAGTCCCGGTTCGTAGGGGATGATTGTGGTCAAGTACTTGGCGTCCCTATCCGGCGTCTTAGCCTTGAGACTGCCGCCTCCCCCGCTGCGTTTCTTGTCGATGGCAAACTGCCGACGTTTGTTTTGCACTTTGATCAGCTCGGAAATGAAGCTGTTTTTCACTTCCTTCTCGAACTACACAT
Source organism: Hypsibius dujardini (assembly GCA_001579985.1). Classification (NCBI taxonomy): domain Eukaryota; kingdom Metazoa; phylum Tardigrada; class Eutardigrada; order Parachela; family Hypsibiidae; genus Hypsibius; species Hypsibius dujardini. The sequence continues at coordinate 21,163 of LRSR01002823.1, forward strand.
ACAAACAGGGAGAAAAGAGGATCAAATGTTAAGCTAATTAAACTTGACTTGAGTTAAACTCAATGTCACACAATCACACAGCTAAAACAGAATTGAACAGACAAAGAAAGAAGACAATAATCAAGGCTGGCAGACAAGCAGACTTCATGCAGAGAAACAGGAAGACAGACAGACAGTCAGACAAACGAACAGTCAGACAGACAGACTAATAGACAGACAGACAGGCAGACAGACAGACAGACAGACAGACAGACAGACAGACAGACAAACAGATAGTCAGACAGATAGACAGTGCGCCTATATAAGTATTGGAAGTGGATAAAAGTGGAAGTCAGTGAAGCGACAAACCTGCTGCTCATCTCTTAGTGCCAATTCTTGAATGAGAATTTCAGAGTATTTCTGCGTCAGACGTTCCAATTCCGTCTGGAGTTCCATCAGTTCGGTGGAATTGAGGTCCTGCAGCTTCTCCTCGTATAATGGCGAGGGAAGTGTCGGCAATGATGACGCCGAAGACGACTGGTTGGCCTGACTTTCCGCGTCGTTGCGTCCGCCGAGGCTGCATTCTTCCGCTCCTTCAACATGGCCTCCCCCGTCGCCCTGTATGCATACGTAAAACGGAAACAACTAAATTATTATGTAAATTACGGGAAGGAAAAATGACTCGGGCGATTATGTATCACTACTGATTCATCAACTATTGGCGGACAAAATTATTCCCTCGAGGCAAAGTGCTCGTCCAATTATTTTCGCCATCCATTTAAAAAATGAATATTTAACGAAAATGTTCCGTTCAATTTCCTTCTACCAAAGTCAGTGAAGCAGCTCATTCTTGCTTCACATTGCCCGTCTTTCATTTGCACTTGCCTCTTTCTGTGCGTGTCCATCTATCTGTCTGTCTGCCTGCCTGAATGTCTGTCTGAATGTCTGTCTGTCTGTCTGCCTGTCTGTCCATCTGTCTGTCTATTAGCCTGCCTGCCTGCCTGCCTGCCTGCCTGTCTGTCTGTTTGCCTCTCTCTACATGATGAGTGAATGACGTGTGGAATGCCCGACGAACCTGCTGCATGATGTTTTCAATCTCCTTAATGACGTCATCGGCCGAGGCGAGGCCGTTATGGTCGGGATCTGCAGCAGAAACCACCAGAGACCTTTGATGTCTATCTCGTATGGGCAGACACTCAGACGAGGACATTTCATGCGGATCATGCAGACGATGAGTGGCACTGGAGTAGGTGTTAGTGGCAGAAGCACTACCTGAACAAATGATATTGTGCATATCGAGCTGGTTATTGAGCTCTTCATCGGAGGAGGAGGAACAATGATTGTCCATACTGTTGCTGTTGCTGTTGGTGTGACAGTTGAGGGCCAACACCGGGAGGAACAGTTTGTTGCGGATGACGGTTTTACTCCAGTCGACGGGCATGACCGTCCCGAAAGACGACGTCAAGTCCTGCCAGAACTTGGACTGTCCAATCAGTTCGTCGTGAGTCCGGATCTGGACCGGGGCAAAGTCCTGGAGGTCGCTGTCCATGTCGCCAAAGCATTGACTGATCTTCTCATCGAAGGTGCCGACCAAGTCTTCCAGCGAGCCGCCGCGACTCATCCCTTCGGTGAAGTGTTGATCGACTTTTGCTGCTTTGCCTAAAGCACTCAAACGAAATCCATTCAAAATGCCAAAGATGCTATTTCATTTGAGCAGGTACAATGGAAACAAATCCATTTCTGCACATGTACTTTTGATGCTATAACAAAGAAGCCATATAGAATGAAATGCAGTTTTAATGTTATTTTAAAATGGAAAACTAATGCAAATGGAATAAAAATGCTCCCCCGCCCAGCGCGCAATCGACCAATCAATCAGCAGTAAAGACGTTAAACCAACAACATTAACCTACATTAAGGTACCAGTAAGTCTTAAATGATGTATTATCACACTGTGTTCACTGCATTTATTTGATCATTTAAGTAAGAAAGAAGAAAAGGGTTGCTCAAAAAGAGAAAAGTTAATGAGACCACCAGAAATGTGAAATGTGCAACGAAGGCAAGCTCAACCGTATTAATCCATCCAACAAAATAAATAATCAATCAATCAACGCACCTGTTCCATGACTTAAGCGGTAGGGGTAGAACACTCAATCCATCAATCCATCAAAAGAGGAAGGTATCCTTACCTACGACCGTACGAAAGTTTTCGCAAGTTCCGGCCAAACTAGAATAACCAGAACTGCCAAATGTAGATTCCGCAGAGCCTCCGCCAGCCGAAAAGGAAGAAGAAGCACCGGCAATTTGGGAAGAGCTAAAGTCTTGCCATTCTTCCACGTCTTCACTCCTCACTTGATCCTCTTCGTAGTCTTCCTCACTACGCGCTAAAGGAGCGTCCGTCAATTCAGCCGTCAGGTCGTCCATGATCATGTCCAGTATGAGAGGGGAAAAACAACTGCATCTCTTGCGGTTCTTTTTAGGCTCATAACATCTGCCAAATGAGAGCAGGCAAAAAGTGGAGCCACACTCCACTGTGCACTGCATTCCTCCACTTGATAACTCCCCCTCCCCGTCTCCTTCTCTATGTCAAGGGGAACGAGGTCTCACATCCAAACTGGACCAGCCGTCATTCAAGGGACAGCAGGGGGCGCTGTAATTTCAGTCCTACAACTTTTGGTCTGGTGTTAGTACAAATTGATTGATTACATTTGTTTCTAGTTTTTCTCTTTTAAATCTTAAGTAACTATAACTTTTTGTTTATTTATTTTTCCAGTCAACTAGCAAACACTTAAGCCATGAAATTAGTGGCTAAAAGCATTAGTTTAGTATTTGGCCATCATTTGTATAGATTAAAAAGGCGGTATCGCTAGCATACTTGGAAAGAAAGGAAAATGAATGTGTAATGCTAGAAGAGCCAATAACATAAATGCTTTATATATATATATGTATAAAATGGGAGTATGCAGCTGTGTTGTCCATTGTGTGTATCCTGTTAGCCATTGCTTTGGGTCCTTGAACGGTGCAACATTTCCCGCAGAAGGAGCAGAATTGTGGGAACGCTAGTGCCAATCTGAAAGTGTAACTATATGCGAATGGAGCATGAGACGCAAACGCAAGTGACTTACAGCAACTAAATGCTGACGCGTAAAGATGAACAACCCGCCGGCTGCCTCAACCGCCAACACATTTTTGTCAACGATCACAGCCAATCCTTCCAGCCGATCCAGCATGTCCTCCCTCGGTGAGAGGACATGACAACACCCCTTCTACATACAATCATGATGATTCTTCACAAAAGCATGTATACTAAGGGTGCGTCTTAGATCTATATGGAAACCCGTAAGGCAACTGTAACGGGAGAGCTTCACGTAGTAACGAAATAAACGCTGCAATACCCTTACTCTACTCCTACACACGTGGCCAGATTACTGGGTGGCAGAGTTCGAACCACTCTTTAGCTGGGCGCAAGCAAATTGAGTGGCCTGAGTTTGAGCCAAACAGCCAGTATTGTGGCCACGTGTATAGCACCTTCCTTACCTGATGCACAAGCAGTTGCGTGTGATTAGGGTGGGAATGGCCTTTCACTTCCCACAGCAACTGCTGTAAGACTCCTCCAATTTCGTGGCTCTAACAAGATGAATACGGTTACAAAGGACTCGACGTTTGTCCATTCCTCTGTGCTTATACCATTTCGTATAGCAGCACAAACGGCACAAAGGGAACGGTGGCGTATGCCAAGAACACACCGCTGATGCACACATTGTAGACCACATAGTTGAGATTGGTCTCTGTGGATGTCATTAAGGTAGCAGACATGCCGAAGGTCGTCAGGATGTCCACTCCCACGCTGATGAAGACGATCCAACCGAAGACAACGTTAATCTCACGCACGGCTCCACATACCTCAGTGTAGATATCGGTCCATCTTATAACTTTACGACGCATCCTCATCCAACGCGATACATCACCCGTAGGACTCATGGAAAGGTGGTACTCCGTTGCGGAGTGAATTTCTGCCTGGAGGGATCGTAGGACGTAGAGCAGCGTGATGGCACACAGCGCCGCATAAGCGATAACCTGCTGCGACAGGAAGAACATCAGGTCGATGCTCGGTGTCCAGAGGAGGATGAACAGATAATCGCGCAGACAGAAAGTGAAATAGCTGTAACACTCTCTGCGCCAGTTGATCTTACGCAAGGGTAATAATCCCCCGTTTTTGGACCATTCCAGCGACACCCACAAGAAATGCACCACGAAGGTCACAAGAAAGAATATTACCGACATTACCTTCAGTCGCTTTATCGGACAATCACCACGTGTTGCCTTGCTCAAAAAGGCGAGGTATGACTTGAAGGCTTGCATTTGTTCTCTTAGCCGAGATAGATTTTTAAAGAGGAAGATGAGGATGATTAAGAATGCCCGGATGGGGTAGAAGCAGTAGGCCAGGTCCTTGACGACTTTCAGGATGAACGGATACTCTTTGGCGATGGTTTGAGTGGGGCTTATGTGGTTGTAAAGATCATGGCCCACCTCCAACGCGATCATTCCTAATGCCCCAACAAAGAGGTACGCACGCAAGAGGAGGCCAATTATGTGAACTACCTTTGCTGCGATTCTCCTCCAAGAGCCCTTCTCAGGATGGGAATATTGCGCGAAAGTGAGAAAGCCAAATAATCCGAGGACTCTTTCCTGGATGAACACTTGACTTTTGAGAGACATTATTATCATTAAACCAATTGTTAATTTAAAAAGGCCACTCCATTGCCGAGCCAGACTTCACTTACGGCATCAGAAGAGATATGGAACAACTTTCTCATATAAGTGTGTACGCATACCTATATAGTTACGGTGACGTCAAGGGAGTTTTACGCACTGGGTGGAGTCAGCCCCTAAAGCATATTGAAATCCCTTAAGTCATATATATAATAAATTCGGGGAATAATTTCCCTTAAGGTTTTAATCAAACAATAGGGAACAAATGATATTGTAGGTGTGACGAGTGCTCCTCATCCACGGAACAACTCCTCAAACGGGCCAGTTGAAATTGCCTCAACAAGGCCGACGCCGGCCAGAGAGAGGGATAACAGTATTAATATTAATAGGAATGTCTTCCAGGATCTTTGCATGTCCCACTCAAGGCCCTCGTGTGCGACTTAAAAGTTCCCGTGCCAGAAGAAGAACCGTCAAAACGGTAGTGATGATCTGAAGTATTGAGCAAAAAACAGCTGTCAGTAAGACAGGCACTGTTCCGCTTTTGGTTGAGTTTTAGAAGGAATAATCGTGACGTACCGTCACCAGGAAGGAACGCGTGAAGGAGCAAAGTCCGCCAGCCTCAACGAGAAAGACATTGCCTTGTACTAGAAGAGTCAGGCCTTCCAGTGTGTTGACTGCATATCTTCGAGGATCATAACGAAATGAGCATTCCTGTATAGAGAGAGAGGACGAATGCGCCTTAGCCGCGACAGTGGTATTTTATTACTTCATACAAGGACGCTCACGTTTTCCATCGGAAGGTCTTGAATATCCAAGCTCGAGTGACCTTTTACTTTCCACAGAAGCTGTGTCAAGGCTTCATCAACTTTCTTGCTCTGTGGAGACAAACAAATCCATTCTAGATAAGAATGTATTTAACGAGTAAATAAAATGAGTCTCCTACGATTATTGTGACTATACATTCGATCACCTGATATTACATTAGCTGTCACTATATGGGCCTATCTCTGACTGCAGTGGAAAGTTCTGCTTACTTTTTCATGGAGGAGCACAAATGGTAGGAAGAGCAGCGTCGCATACGACAAAAAGAGTCCCGCGTTGAAGACATTGTACAGCACAAAATACGGCGACGTCTCCTCTGATGTGATGATGATTGTGCCGATGCCCAGCGCGGTCAACACATCAAACCCCACGCTGAAGAATAATATCCACCCGAAAAAGGCGTTGAACTGACGAAGCAGACCGAAGGTCTCGGTGTAGATCCACGTCCATCGCTTGACCTGACGGTACAGTTGATTCCACTGCAAGGCACATCCTCCAACCATAAACATGACAGTTTCCCCTTCAATCCTCGTCTGTAAATGATGTAGGACATATAGCAGGAAGATGGAGGTAATGACGGGCAAGGCCAGCACTTGCTGCGACACCACAAACGACCCATCCACCGCGGGCACCCACAACAACATCATTTCAGCACTTGTCAAGCAGATATTGTAGTAGTTGTAAGAACAGCTACTCAAACCGGAGTTATTGTGGATGGTATAGATGGGCAGAAGGCCCTCGTACTTGCTCCATTCCAGGCAGCACCAGCTCAGGTGCAGAGCAAATGTGATGGCGGTGAAAAGTAGACAAAATGTCTGCACTTTTCTTATTATTGCTCGTGGCAGACTCTCTTGCCCTTCCTTCTCCGTGAAGAGTTGCGAGAATAATCGCTGCATTTTACTGCTCAATTGGCACCACGGAGACCGTCTGTTTTGTATGATAAAAGCCAGCATAATGGAAAAGGCACGGATGGGGTAGAAGCAATAGTCGAGGTGCTCGAGTAAATGTACAATTATTGGAATATTCTCATTATTAGTTTGCTGGAGGGTGTTGTTAAAGATTTTGCCCGCTACGAAGAGGGTGATGGCGAGTCCTCCCACAAGGAGGTATGCTGCGAATAAGCGGGGCAACTGCTTCCACAATGGCCAAGACTGAGAAGAATAGGGTAGGAAGCCTAATAGCTTGAGGAATTTCTCCTGTCGAATGACCATCACATTTAGCGCCATGAGGACTTGTTCAGTTCAATGTGAAGCAGGGCCCCATTGGGGCATGGAGGCAGCGCATATGCTTATGAGAGGAAAATAGGTCTGGCTTGTTGATGATGGGTCCTTGACCAGAAAAGCAGAGATTATATGGAGACGTGGAAGGGAAGGGCTCGCTGTTGTGTATAATCTGCAGCTTGTGAGGTGTGGTGCAAGTACAACGATCCAATTTCCTACGGCACAGCATAATGGTAGTGTTCCATCTGTTGTGCCTCCACAGACACAACCTCATGTCTTTTTATAGACTATGTCAGCGCTGGAGAGGACAAAGTTACAGTTTCTCTTTGTCAGAACAAACACTACGTAGTACATAGTATACAAACCAAAGAGTCGGGCATAAAAGAGGAATATGATGATCAATCGGCCGCATTCAACGTCCTCGTTCAATCTTAAACTGGACAAAAGTTCCGTTAAGGTATGAAAAGAGTTTGCACTACCGTCAATACTGCAGTTACATAATACATAACACATCTTATACCAGTCAAATACAAGTACCATTCTCTTGGTCTCATCCAAAACGTCCACGGGCTTGCAAATGGAAGGTTAAACAAATTCAAGGACGCTCCAAATTGGATGGACAATTTGATGGGGAATAATAGGCCCAATTTTGGCTTCTTTTTTAATAAGATGCATTTTACTGTAGCATCGGGGGGGGGTCCTCGTTCGGAGTTGTAAGGGCCCTAAACGAGCCTCATCCCGGGTATTTGATCGGCCCGGTGATATGGTCCCAATTAATCCAACAAGTGATTTGGAATTCGTAATGCATTTACCAATACCATCATCAACATCCCGCTCCTTTGCATATTATAAAGACAAAGAAAGGAGCCCAACCAAGACAACGCAAATGATGACTTATCTGTTGAGGTGTAACGAGGAAAGAGCAAAACCTCCTCCTCCTTCCCCTGCCCCATTTTGTAAAGAAAAAGCAACCAACCCGAAAAAAAGATAGAAAGCACTCTAGCAGACAGAAAAAAGAGAATAGGTAATGGCGGCTTTGGAAAGGTCCCCGCCATCTCATTATTCCTTCTTATCATCATCATCATCATCATGATCATTGCCTCAAATGTTTGTAGGAGAGTTATCCGTAGTGATTAGTGGGAGCAGGGTTGTTGCTGTTGGGAGTGGCGGGATTGCCTTTGGTCAACTTGGTGCCCAATTGAAGATACTCATCCGAGCAGAGTTGCCGCACCTCCGGTCGGTCATCCTTCCTTAGCGTCAAACAACGCCGTATGAAATTCTACAAACAATCCAAATAAAGTTCCCATTTCCCATTTACAAGTTGGAATTTGTTGAGCACACACCTTGGCTTCGAGGGAGATTTGTGGTTTGGTAGGGAATTCAACGTCTCTGGCGTTGAGGATGGTGAAATTCTGCAGCACTTCCCTCTGACTCTGCTTGTCCCCATATGGCTTAAAACAAAGAAAGGGGGCAGGTAGAAAACGTGCAAGCAGTCAAGGAGGAGACGTCTGTTGTACCTTTCTGCCGTAGAGCATTTGGTAGAATATTACACCGACACTCCACACATCCACCTTGCTGGAGATCTTGGGGGTGTTGGACGTCTCAAACACTTCTGGCGGAAGGTACCTAATACAAAACATAATCAACCAATCAATGCAATTCTATAGATCAATTGAATAATGTTAAAGTAGTCAAAGTAAAAATCAGCAGGGGAGAGGAATTGATCAAGAAATAGTTCATTTTGACCAAGGTCATGGGCAGAGAATTGGACTGACCAGTAGGTGCCAGCTCCCTGGCTAGTTAAGTCCATTCCAAAATCACTGTCGTAATGTTCATCATCACACACTTTGCTGAGGCCAAAGTCGGTGACCTTGATCTCGCCCGAGCTGTTGCCGTGTCCCAACAGGATATTGCCTGAAGCACACAAACAACATGCAACCACTCATCCCGGCCTGCCATTCCACTATCAAAATCTCTAACTCTTCAATTGTCTCTGTCTGCCTCTTTGCTTCTATGCCTATCCACCTCTTTGCCTGTATGTTTGCCTTCCTGCCTTCCTGTCTGTCTGTCTGTCTGTCTGTCTGTCTGTCTGTCTGTCTGTCTGTCTGTCTGTAGTCTTGGTTGAAAAAAAACCTACCGGGCTTGAGATCGTAGTGAATAATGGGCGGCTTCAACTCGTTAAAGTACTTGAGGGCAGAGACAACTTGAGATATCATGATACGAGCCTCCCGTTCGGGAATGGTCTTTTGCTGTTTGAGGTAAAAGTCTAGATCGTTCCCTTCCACGTACTCCAACACCGTCGCAAACCTAAATAAACGTCCTTCAAGATACAATCTCCAATGAATGCGGTGCATTTCCTTGCCAGCCACTTACGAGTTGGAATCAATCTCGAAAACGTCAAAGAGCTTGACAACTCGGGGATGGGTCAGATGCTTGTGGACATGATATTCACGGAGAGCATGCCTCAAAACAAAAACCATTCATCAGACAGATGCAAATAACACAAACCGAAACATATTTAGACAATGGCACAAACGCACAGACAAACAAACAGACAGACAGACAAACAGACAAGCAGACAAACAGGCAGACATACAGATAGACAGACAAGCAGACAAGCAGACAGACAGACAGACAGCAGACAGACAGACAGACAGACAGACAGACAGACAGTATCCAGCAGAAGGCCCCGGCCAATGAGCCAGACGGTCAGTCGGACTATTCATTTTGAGTACTGTACGCACTTGATGTAGTTGGCCTTCTTCTCATCCTTCCATTCCTATAGGCAGCAAACATAATTGTTAACTAACTCCAGATAGACATCAACTAACGGTATTAGCAAGTGTACCTTGATCAGCTGATGGACTTTCACAGCAACGTACCGCTGCTCCTCAAGGTCGAAGGCCTAAAAGATGAGTCATTAGTTGGAGAAGGCAACCACCAACAGTCTTCAATCAATCAATCAGGCAGACATACAAGCAGACACTGAGGAATAACAGACAGAGGCAGACTCACACATCAACTTACATACAGACCAGACACCGAGACACATCAAACACAGTCAGGCAAATAGACAAGCAAGTAAACAGACAACAGACTTGGATACAGACAAAACAAACAGATATACAGATACACAAAAACGACATGCAAAAAAAAGACAGAAAGACAGACAGACAGACAAAAAGACTGGCACACACACGGGCATCTAGACAGAGAGAGACACACACAGATAAATACAGACACCTAGTAAGGCCTACAGACAGACAGACAGGCATACCAGCATGCAGAGACACGGACAGACAATCATTCAGGCAGACCAAAAAGACAAGACATATAGGCCGATAAAGGAACCTTATGGACTTCGGAGAATCCTCCCTTGCCGATGAGCGTGAGGAGGAGATAGCGGCTATTGAGGACCGGATTGTTCTTAAACACCGACTGATCCTCGTTGAAAATCCTCTTCAACTCTCGGATATGAATCAACCTTTCCCGCTCCATCTTCTCCAGTTCGGTCGCACAGTCCTGCTCATCCTTCTTGAGTTGGGCAGTCCGTAGCTTCAAGATTTCATCCTCCTGGCTGTAATCTGACCAGGTCCATTCCCTCACTTCCGGTTGGATGAAATCGGTGGACCAGTTGGCCGCAGCTGGTCCGTTGGCGTTGTTACTGGTCACTCCCACCAAAGCGCCTATTAAAACAATCATTCGCTACTTTTTATAATTCATTTATATTTTATTACTGATAAATTAATAAAAATTTACAACAGTCAATTTATATTAATTAAACTGACTAATTAAAATCAAAGTGAAATAAAAAGTTTGAAAATGCTAGAAGAGATGAATGAGGAATTACCTGCGAATGGTTGTGAAACGGCACCTTGAGGCAACGTGGAAGTGGCATCGGCGTCATTGACAGCCTGTACACCGGAAGAGGTGGAGGCGGTGGCAGCCGCCGTGACACTACTGGCGTTCTTCTTAACCGTCTTATCTGTCGGTTTTCGCTTCAGCAGCAGTTTCCGTCTGCGATCAAGCTCTTCCTTTTCGGCCTGGAGTTCCTCCGACCGCTTGTTCAGCTCGTTGAAGGAGTAGCCGTCCAGGAATTTCTCCTCAAAGTTGGCGCCTTCACGTTGAGTCACGAACTGTCCGAGCTTCATGCGGTTGTGAACCGATTTTGAACGCGCAGACTTTTTCTCCATTGAGCTCTGTAAGGAACAAATCAATCAATCAGACAAACACAATGAACCCAGGCAGATCGAGATAAGAGACTGGCAGGCAAACAGACAGACAGACAATGGCACAGACAGACAGACAGACAGACAGACAGTCAAATCGAAAATGGAAAAGAGAAGGAGGTGGGCAGACAAGTGTAAAGAGAGAGATAGACAGACACTCACACTTTGTGGATTGACTTCAGTCAGATATATCAGTTGATGGATAATAACTAACCTTCTCGCTGAGAAGTTGCTTCTCTTTCTCGATGCATTTCAAGAGGCGACCATCCGACGTCTCCAGTTTATGCTTCAGTTTGACAATCTCTTTGGACATCTCCGCAATTTTCTGCTCAAAGGTTTGAGCTGTCTTCTCTTTCTCTGCCTTGTCGGAAGACTGCTTGCTCAACAGACTCGTCATGTCTTTTAAAGTAAGATCAGTCTGCAACACGAAAAATAATCGGGCACATAATTTCCATCTACTGTCAACCTGTATATCCGTGTCTGCTCCTGCTCGTGCGGCTATCTGCCGGCCAGTCTGTCTGTCTGTCTGTCTGTCTGTCTGTCTGTCTGTCTGTCTGTCTGTCTGTCGATGTATCAATAGGCTTGTACGAACATGCCTGTATGTATGCCTCTCTGCTTCTCAGTCTGTTTGCTGTCTGCCAGTTTATGCCTCTGTCTGTCTTTCTGTTGGTCTGTATCTCGTATGCAAGCCATGCCTTACTTGAGTGACAGCCGTGACGGTCAGAGCCGAAGATTTGGAAGCCGATCCACCAGTGAGGCCGTTCAACACCGGATGACTGTTGGAGGGGAGAAATGGTGATGGTCCGCTCCCTTGCTGCTGCGAAAGAGCGGCGGGCGACATGTAAAGTCCCGCGGTTGTTCCCGGTGGATATAAAGGAGACCGCGAGCCTGGCGGAGGGACCGGAATGGAGGAAGCACTATTGCTGGCGGTGGAGGACCGTGCAAGTGATGAGCTGCCGGAAGAGACAGGCGCACTGCCGCCAGCGGCCATATTGGACTTGACAGTGTGGGAATCGGAGGCTGCAATCCGAGATCGAGCAGGTGGTCGATCCTCACTGGTACTGCCACTACTTCTAGCATTCTTAGCCGCTGGATAAGCAAAAAATCTTTGCAGGCGTCCAACGAAAAAAAAACCAACTCAAGAGAGGCGTCAACAAGCAGACAGACAAATAGACAGAGACCGACCGACAGATAGGTAGAAAAACAAATAAACAGACAGTTACACGGACAAACAAAGACCGACAGAGAGAAAGACAAAAGACAGGTGCAGACACACATTAAGATAGATAGGTTGAAAGACATGCAGAAAGAAAGATAAGCGGACACGAATACAACCTGCCAGTTTTGACAGGAAGACAGACAGACAGACAGACAGACAGACAGACAGGCAGACAGACAGACAGATAGACAGGCAGGCAGGCAGGCAAACAGATAGACAGACAGACAGACAAGCAGACAGTAAGAAGGTACAGACATTCCAGAGGAAGACAGACAGGAAGACAGACAGACAGACAGACTGTTCCACAGAAAGAAATACTAGTACAGAAAATAAGGTATGTGCTTACGCTTGGCGACTGGACTAGTACTAGGTTCTTTGTTCTTTCCGCGCTTTCGCTTGCGGCCGTCCGGAAGAGGAAGAGGCAGGGTAGTGGGATCGGCGGACATTTGGGAGACAGAATTGCTGCTTGCCGAAAGATTGCGAACATCACCAGGAGCATTCTGTCAATTTGGAGCGAAAGTTAGCTACGATCTTGATCCCAAACCCATAGACAAGGAAAGAGTCTGTGCACGATAGTCAGTCAGGACATAATCAGGAACGGAGTCTTGTAGAAAGGCAGTAAGACAAGCAGAGACACAAGACATAGTAATAAATTACCAAAGAGATACAGTCATCAAGTTTACCAGACAGACAGCCAAACATATGCACTGGCAAGAGATAATCAGAAGAATATAATGAATACCTCAGCCATTTGTGGTTCTCCAGAATTATGTTCAGAAGAGGCACTCCTGACGCTAACATTGGATTCCTCCTTTGGGCTGATGAGAAGAGGTTCGCCCGGACCGGCCGTCGAGGCAACTCCCACAGACATCAGCGGATGTGCTAGGAGCATTTCCAAGGACGACTGGGGAGAGGACATCACAATATGCTGTGGTTGTTGATCACTGCCACCACCGACACCGGTGGGAGGGGGAGGAGTCTGCAGGACATACGGCCGCATTGACGAATGTAACTCCGTCTTAATGTCCATAATAGGAATATACTGCAAGGTACATTCAAAATCAAGTCTAGTAAGATTCCCCCAGTCCAGTCCATATCACTCAGGCACCACGTCAGACAAACGAGTCATCAGTAAGACAAGGAGAAAGACCGTTACAAACAGACAAGCGAATAAAAAGAGGGACCATTGAACAGACAGACGAGCAGGCAGACATATAGACAGACAAAGAAACTAGTGCGCGGGCAGACAAGTCGATAGGTAGACAGACAGATAGATTGACAGGCACAGGCCTTCAGACAGACAGACACATAGATGGGCGATAGACAGGCAAACAAATAAATAGATAAACTGACAGACCAAGACTGAGAGAAAGATAGTCAAGACATAGAAGTGAGGAGATGCTTAGACATATCATACCGTTGGGCCTGTGCCTGGTGGTGCGTTATTCAACTGAGGAGCTTCGAGGCTGCTTCCATTAGATGCATTAGTGCTTCCTCCTCCGCCATTGCCTCCTGAGAGACGGGCTTCTAAAAGACGTACTCGTCTGCCGGCATCCCCCGACAGAGCAGCCGGAGTCTGATGGAGGGCCGATGAGGACATTTCGCCAACCAACCTGTGAGAGAAAGAAGAAACGTTATTTTCAAACAAACTAATCAATCAATCCATTGAAGCAAAAGTCACTCAACTAACGCACAATTTCTTTAGTGAGTTTCTCTTTAATTCCCAAAACTCGCAAGCTTATCTCAGTTTAAATTACCAATTATATCACTTTACTGTTTATCAAACACGTGCAGGGAAATTGCAATGTGACAATGAAGAAAAGGAGTGTGGAAAAAGCAGAAGAGTGGTTGAGAGAATTAAGCCAACAAATCAATCAACCCAATTAAGTCATGCGCAACTGATGCCTTTAAAACAAAACGCAAAATCCCGGCATTTTTGTACCTTTCAAACTAAAAAACAAAGACATATTGCAAATAACAAAACGCAAGTCGAAAAGCAATAATCACAACAGGAATAAAGCACTACAACATGCGAAATAATTTTGCCACATTGAGACGAAACTAATCAATTAATCAATCGCAGACACACTACAGTGATCTAAAATCTTCCTGTTGATTTAGATTTCTCTTCAAAATCGCAATGTTTTCCGTTCCCATTCAATTTCTAAAAGGGCCCTAGATTTTTCAAGTCGTTAACACACACTAAATTCCAAAAAGATTAGATGAAATGAATCGAAAAGAGGGTTAAAAGCCATGTGAAAGATGAAGGCGCACTTTAGGCCATTTTCTTTTACAGCTTGCTTCCACTTGACGTTCTATCCTTACTGTAACACCTCTTCCAGGTTGGTGAAGTAAAATAAGAGGAGAAACAAAGGGGGGAATGCAAAAATATCCGTGGACTCACCTTTGTTGTGGTTTTTTAAGGTACAAAAAGTGGTGCAAACTTGATTATGGAATATGTGCGTGGAATAAATCATCAAAAAAGCCTCTTCTTCCTGCTCTTCCTTTAAGGCCACGCGAGTTTGGATAAACTTCTCCCCGACGCAAGGGAGTCACATGGGCGGGCAGTAGGTCAGAATGTCGCGGGAATGAATGGGTATTTGGTAGACAACCTTGAGGCCATTACAAAAAAAGGTAAGACAAACTGAGAGCGAAGGGGCTGCAAGTTAAACTTCATCATCACACGAGAAGAGGTCTCTGACGCGTTCCGCAAGGAACCTCACACACTACACACTCCGATGCCACCATTGACAAAGGCATGCTTGTGTAGGCTCTGCGCCTACGCACTCATTTAGCATACATGGATAATAATGTTCCAGTGGATGGTTGCACCCATTGAGCCTCATCGCTCATAGGTGTAGCGCATATCTGGGTACATAGTACGGTTGTAGGAATAGGTCGTGGCCATAATTAGAATAGTGATAGGCCTTGACCTTCTCTCCTGGAGACGCGGCTGACCATACTCACATCATTTATTTGTCGTCACTCTCCCAAACGACGGACTCCAACGGATATTGCTATGTTCCTGCACATTACATAGGTTCAATAGGAAAAAGGAAAACGGAGGAATAAAATATTAGATGACTCTCCTTGTGATAGTACAGCGGGGAGTTGCATGGGGATGGGTGGGTTTCTAGCCTGGTTAGCAGTAAAAACAAAACACATCCTTATATCAATATAATCAAAGGATTTTAATATTGCATGTCGAAAAAGGCTATTCCAAAGTGGGATATATGCATCAAGGCCGCTCCCTTGTTTGTTTGTTAACAAGTGTGGGCAAAAGTGTCTTTTTGTCTTTTTTAATATGGCGAAGGAAAAACGCCATAAATAACTACTTTGGGATGGCAAATTTAAGTACACTAAAAATTTAAGCTAAAAACGTTTAGTAACTATTTATCTTTTAGTTAGTAAAAAGTTAACTTTTAAAAAGTAAAATAAAAGCAAATTTAGTCTACTGATTTTGGCCTGTGCTAAAAGTAGAAGACAAGTTTTACCGGTAGTTACCCAATAAAGCTAAACCAAAATCCTCAGTCAATAATTTTAGTTAACTAAAAAAATGAATTAGCTTGGCTAGTTTTAGCTTTTGTCATATATGTAATAAGACAAATATTGCTGGCGGCATATTTCCATCATACTCGTACTCTCAAATCAAAGAGTGAATAGCAGACTGCACCATCTTGTACGACACGGTAGGAAAGTGCGCATACTCGTATGGCATGAGAGCGATAGCATCGCATCGCACACGTCTACATTTCTTCCTTCGTCCACATTGTTGTAAGCTGTACGGGAGCTATTATTGCAAATTATTCGCATTCTCTCATTCATTCATTTACCGGGGGAAAATAGTTTTATGCTAGAGCAAATTGAGTGGGAGGATACCAAGGAAGAAGAGACAGGAGAAAAATGGCATTGGAAGCGATTCGGTACAGAGAGGGGCAGCTCTCCATTTTGGATCAGCTGTTGTTGCCGTCACAAACTATCTACATTCCAATCCTCAACACCCAGCACGGCTACGAAGTCATCAAATCCATGCAGGTAATTATAGACGCATCTAGAACTTCCGGTACTGGGGGGAGGGGGGCGAGTTTTTGGGAAAAGTAAACATTCGCGTTGCAAATATGAAGATAATACGGAGGTTGCGCTCATCGTGAAATTGAAACGAAAACGTTTGTAGAAAAGAAGAACTGTTCGTAAATAGGACGTTTGATACGATACGAACCGCGTCGTTTCGTTTGGAACGACGTTTACCCGCGTTAGCTAGGACTGGGGCAAGGCAGCGGGGCTACCTGGTGAAAAGTAGCATCAGGCCAGTAATCTCGCCCCTGCCGAACTTTTGGCCCGGATGCAGTGTCTTAGCCGTTTTCCTTGATTGTTGCCTAATTCATAATCCTGCATGTGTTGGTACTGGACTTTTTTCGTCATCCTTTTCGTTTGATGTTTTGTTATTTATCTTTTCCGAATTATATCAATAAATTCCCAATCTAGATTTTGAAAATTGTTTGATCTTCCTTTTGGATTATCAGAAGTGAGAATCCATGAGCTAGTAAGGAATCTCAGTGTCTTCGCGTGGCGGAGATGGTGAAAATTGGACAGTTTTGCTGAGTTGATTGTCATGGCCTTGATCGCGTACATTGCATAAATTTGACAATTATGGCCAAATGAGTGTTCTTCAACCTCTCTCCTCCGCTTTGCCGCATTTTAGACAAGAAAATTCATCATTATCCATATTAATGGTGAATTAATCGTTCTTTGTTTTGTTTACTGGAATCAGATCAACTTTTATTCTATTATCAGTTGTTTTTGTTGTTGTTGTTGTTGAAAGCTTCGTAAACGTTGCTTTGTTCGTTTACGTTTACGTTTCATTGCGCAACGTGAACTGAGTTACAATGATAGAAACGTTGATTGCAACGACGTTTCTTCTTTCGTTTCGTATAGGTTTCTTTTTTTACAGCAAGCGCAACCTCCCTAATCTCGGGGCGTTGGCAGCAAGTACATTTAGGAATAAACGTCATCTAAATCGGTCATAACACTGCACATCCTACATACGTCCATGCATCTATTGAGCGTAGATCCTACGCTGATGTATCACACAACGAAGCTTTAGAGCGCATACACCGTCAGTTCCCTCGGCTGAACGAGTTGATTGTGCGAACATTGCTGTGATTCTGCTATTTTTACTCTAAAAAACGTCAGGGTCACTTTTCGATTTCGGACGGGGGGGGGGCAATTGCTCATTTGCCACCCCCTAGTACGCGCCACTGCAGGTAATATTCTACTTACTGTACCTTTCATCATGGCGCAAAACCGCAAAATACTTTTCCTCCAAACTAACTCTGTTTAAATCTTCTCTTCACTTTTTACCTATAAAAAGTTAAAATATATTTGTGAACTATTTTTTAATGTCAGATAACTGTAAAAGTTATTTTACTCATGCCATGATTTTGTGTGCAAAACGATGATGTCTTTTGCAGGTTCGAGGAGCTCCTGCCATCGCTATCGTCGGATGTTTGAGTTTGGCTGTTGAACTGAAATCCCTGACCTTCCCTTCAATAGACGCATTGGTTGACTTTTGCCGGACCAAGTTGGAGTACCTTGTCTCGTCACGACCCACGGCTGTGAACATCCGCAAAGCGGCGGATCATTTGCTGGCCTTTCTCCAATCCTTTCAACTCGGCCAGCCCGAGGGAACTGCTCAGGCAGTTGAATCAGTTAAACTTAAGTAAGTTTGAACGAACAATCAACCGCTGCTTGAAAGACCTAAGTTAGGCGGAACTACCCGCATACCCGGCAAGGCTAAATTTGTTCCAAGAGTTCTTTTTCCAATTGCGGCAGGCTGATCGAGGAAATTGAGAAAATGCTGGAGAATGACGTTGCAGATAACGTGGCCATCGGCGACCATGGTGCGGCAGACATTCTGGCGAGGACCGGGAAGACGCGCATCACTGTCTTGACTCATTGCAACACTGGGTCCTTGGCCACAGCGGGATATGGGACTGCATTGGGTTAGTATCTAGTAACGCGCTAATTGAGTTTATTCTAATTCATACAAGTAAACATGCCAGCAGACAGATGAACTCATAGACAGACGGAAGATACTTGCATTCAGACACATGGATAAACACATAGACTGACAGACATACTAACATGCAGCCAGACAGACCGAAGAGGCATGCCGGCAGGAAGTAGACAGATAAGCGACATGCTTCCAGTCAGACAGAGAGACCGATAGGCAACCAGACTGACAGACTAACAAGGAGACAGACAGACAAACAGACAGACAGACAGGCAGGCAGACAGACAGGCAGACAGACAGGCAGACAGACAGACAGACA
>LRSR01002825.1:0-26256 GCA_001579985.1 Hypsibius dujardini
ATTGCGCAAACACACACAGGCAGTAAATTGTAGCATCCGACTACCGAGTTAAAATTTTCTAAATTTTCCGACCTGAAATTGGACTCTTAATATTCACAAAGAGCTGTTTTTGTTGCAGATAACATGTGCAACCTTGACAAGATGTATGCCACGAAGGAAAAACTGCCGTTGCCCAAACCATACGACGAAATGTGGCATAAGATTCAAATGATAATTGACGGCTTTCATTTGGACAATCACGTCAATCACAAATGCCACACTTTCCAAATTGAACAGGGCCTTGTTCTCGACAAGCAATATTTTTAAAAATTATATTAGGGGAATAGATTCTCAACAAAAAAGTTTGGCCGACATGTGAGAATGGCACTGGCAAATGATCCCTATTGAGTCATTTACCTTATGGTCCTCGGATGGGGTATCCGCGTCAGACGTACCGAAGCTAGAAACATTTGGACCGACAACAACGGTACGGACGCACGGCACAGCATCTACAGTACCCCACGAAAATCATAGAGCACATTTAGGCATGGGTACTATAGATAAAGCCTCATAGGCGAGGTACAAAATGGCTTACCTATAGCTGGGTTAACCGACAAGATCGTAAGTAGTAGTACACAAAGGTGCAGCATCTTTACGTGACATCCCATTCCGACAACAAATACGTAATACGTCAACTGTTACATCAATTCCACCTCATCTGTGTGCTGCATGAAGTTTTGTGTGACTGCACGCTTTATGATAAGCACAACAACGTCGCTTACTGCTATCAGCCGTTTTAACAACGCGCCGTGATTATCTTCTATCCAAACCGTGTTAACCGATCCATGGCTGTGCAACAGTTGGAGGATGTAGGGCTGTGGTCAAATTACTTTCCATCCAAACCGTGTTTACCGGTTTATGTTTGTGCAAGAGATGGCGAATGTAAGGCTGTACTTAAATTATTTTCCCAACAGCAAACCAGCCCAATTCTGATAGCGCATACCCATTTTGAAAATGGCTCAAGATAAAGTATATCTCAGATGTCTTGTTCGGTCCGTTTAGACTGTTGTACTTGTATAATATGGGTATTAAAAGCTCGCTTATTTTGCAGCGTTTATGGCGCTATTGAAAACTCGCTAATCTCCCTGGTTTCGAAGATAAGCGAAAAAAGCAACAAAGGGGCTCCTTTTCTCAATTATTCTCTCGCTAATTATATGCATCTGTTTACGAACTGGTTCATTTAGCTGGGACTAGCAAAGAGAACACAGCTTCACTAGGGCAAGAACGGAGATTTTCCTACTCAATCGGAGTGGGTTTTTACAAATACCTATACATATATCATGATTTTACATTGGGGTCTGGGATTAGAAATCCCATTCTCAGTTTCAGAAAAAAATAAAGAAGAACAAATTCCCCATTACTTTCTGTTATAGCCCGGGCTTTATTAATTGATGCATCATCCACGTTTTCGAAGTTTCAATTTTTTTGATCCCTTTTTTAATGATGGCGACGTGATTAATTATAACAAGTGATTAATTCATTTGGATATTTTTCGTTATCAATTTCAAAGTAACACAAACCGCAACAGTTTTTCATATCGGATATTTACTAAGATGTAAAATTAGTATAAAAAGTGACCTGAACGGTCGCTCTTTAAACACACCCCCTGACCGACCCATTCCATCACATATCCCTACTGCAGCGACGAAAGAATGTTCACCAGATCGTTGGCAAGGGACTCCTTCACAGCTGCGCATGCCGGGCCAGTGTCATGATTCGTAACGACCGTCTGAATCGTCGTAATATTCTTGGTGATCTGCACAATGACGCTCAACCACTTGTCGGGGTTTGTCACGTCAGCGTTGCCCAACGCGGTTAGAAGGACGGCGGCCACGGCCGAACCCAGGTGCTGAACTTGCTGATGATACAGCTTTGTAATAGATGGAAAATCGGCGTAATTCTCTGCGGACGGGGTTTTACTTACTTAGGATCACTTCATCGGGAGACTTAGTTACATGAAGTCAATTTTCAACCGATTCCATTGAAATCAAACCGTTTGATCCTAGAATTTGTCGATTAATTTGAATCCGAAAATAAACCTCCGGGATTTGAAGAACAAAATCAGAATTGGGGGTGATCCTAAAGGATCAGGCAGAAAAAAAATTTCCATTGCGTTTCTGTCACATCAGCATGATTTTTTTCTAATTTTTTAAAACGGCATTTCTCTAACTATTCCTGATGTCACTGATCTGAACAGTTCACGTTTAGAATCTCAAGCATAGTTTCGGCGCCAAAAAATGATTAATTAGGAAACCGATTTCATTTAAATCAAATCGTTTGATCCTAGAATTCGTCGATTTATTTGAATCCAGAAATAAGCTTCCGGGATTTGAAAAACGAAATCAGAATTGTGGGTGATCCTAAAGGATCAGGCAGAAAATTGTTTTCCATTGGGTTTTTGTCACATCTTGATGTGACAGACCGACCTATCAAGACAAAAATGCATTATTTAAACAGACATACCATACATGGTTCATATGATTTGCATACCCAAGGAGGACAAGTAAACAATACATCAGCAGCGCCATGATTAGGAAACAAATTGCGTACACACTGTTTAAAAATTTGTTATTTACTTTAAATAATAAATCGTATGGGACCATACAAGTAAAGAAAAAAATTGACAGAGGATCGCTCGTAGAATTTATTTTACATTTAATATGCTGGATAAATCCAGCATTCAAGTAGCTAGCACAAAATACGCGGGTCTGGTTTTTATGATCGGTTATTATGCAAAACAAAAAGAATCGATTGTTATTCTTGCGCCTATATAATATTTGCTAAAGGGTTTATTTAATGTTACATTTATTATAGACACGTACGGTAGCAACGAGCGAAAGGGTCCGTTGTGTGACCTTGAGCGTCGGAATACAAAAAAATTCAAACGGTCACAATATGAACGACTATATGCAGTTTCATCATAAGCAAACCAACAACCAAAACATATCGCGACCGGACAAATAAGCCTGTATCCGTCTGGTAACAGCAACAGCCGTCGACAACAGAATCCGTAGGTGGTCTTTGTGTTGGACGGCGAATGTCTGCGGTTACAGTGAAGGCCTGGGTCTGAACGGTAGTTTGTCAGTTCGTTGCCAGGTGGGTGGTATAGTCTACAAACGACTCTGCATGCACACCTTGTGGGGCCGTCAAGCGTACAGTGTGAGGTATTAATAATTAACGCTTAATGTTGCTATTGCAATGCTGTAATTGCAGCTTGCTGTAAATTGTTCGGAAAGTTAGAAACGTCTCTGACACCACAAACTTTGTGTGAGCATTAAAAGACGAGCGGAATATATGTGAACGGACATTTTTCTTTTTTCGATATAAACTATTTAGCATTTAACAGCATCATTAATGATAGAATTGCTTTAATGAAAGGTCAACGTAAACAGACATTGCATGTCTAAGTCGGGCGGAATTGGTTAGATGGCGGATTGACTAGCAGCTCACCGTTCTCAAAGCCCCGCAGAATAACCAGCTGCTTAATAACATCCGAAGTACGCATTACCTTAAACTCATCACTTTTCGAAAGTAAATATACATGTGGAATAGAAACTTTGCTGGTACCGACACGCAGGGGCGAAGCACCTGTTTGAACTAGACGAACTCCATTCGCAAATTTCTCTAGCACTTGAGAACCGTTGAAACTGATTACAACGATCAGCGCTTCTATAATGTAGGCTTCGCCAAATCTCTTGTATTTAGGTTTTCTTTCCATCTAAAAAAAGCAAACGTACTTGATCGTTATATCTTCAATCAAGGCGTACTTCTTTGTAAATAAATAATTTTTTTTATTTAAATACCTTCAGTGATGCGTTTTGGATATCTAATATTGTCGAACCAGAATTTATTGCATAAATGTAAAATACAAAACGTATGATACTTACACAAAATTCGTTATCGTTACTTGTTTTTGGACTTTACGATTCTCACTTGTAATATACAACAAAGGCAATTCTCCTTGAATTCCTTGCGGGCACAGAGCTTGATTAAAGCTTATGTTTGCACACGGTTCTGCGGCACACACTGTCTGAATGGTGGAATAGGCGGCAGCTTTACTTAGAATTACGCAATCGCCTTCCTGTCTGTCCAGTACTTTCACTTGATTGCTGCCTTTAGATGATGTGTGATCTCTTTGCTCGATACGTTTGATCAGTGATCGCTCCCCTTTCAACGCTTACTTTATTATAAACTTTCTAAGAAATTTGTACGGCTTTGTAAATCGCAGCTCGGGAAGTGATCTCTGAAACTGAAGGTATCCATAATTGCCATTCCGCATTTGTTTGTAACTTATAAACTTGTCTCCTGTTGGCTGTAGGTAATGCAGGTCTTGGGCTCTGTATTTCATGTAGTTTTTGTTGTGCCTGCACTCAGTGTTAATTATTTTGCTAATTTATGAGCGCTGATCAGCTTGTATAATTATCTTGAGTTAATGTAAATCGTTCCCTCTGTCTGCATGTCTGTCTCTCTGACTGGCTGGCTGTTTTCTGCCTGTCTGCCTGTCTGCCTGTCTGTCTGTCATTGCGTGTTTGTCTGCCTGTCTGTCTCTTTGTCTGTTTATCTCTTTGAATATCCCTTCCCCCGCGTGTCTGTTTATCTGTCTGTCAGTCCTTCTGTTTTGTCTGTTCTGTTCTGTCATTGCGCGTTTGCCTGCCTGTCTATTTGTTAGTCTGTTTATCTGTCTGAATATCCCTTCCCCCCGCATGTCTGTTCATATATCTGTTTCATGAAATGTTAATTCTAGTTCAGGAGAATATTGGCAATAACGTTGACTCGAGTTCCTTGGACGAACGTACGTACGCTCTGATTTCCTTGGATTTGGTTTGGTTACGAACTTAATTAGATCTCACTTATTTCTTTGCAGAAAAAGAAGATATCCTCAGCTATGACCAGTCATTAAAATTGTGCATACCAAGAAAGGGCCCAAGAAGCCCGAAAAGCTTGGTAACAATAATTTATGTACCTCTAATGATGCTTTAAAATTATCAAGGGGGCTTTCGACGAGACAGTATAACTGCAGGGTTACTTCAAGTACAGCATCAGTGTTATGTATTTTCTAATCCATTTGTCCTGTTTTAATTTTTTTAGACATACAAAACCTAAAATTAAAGAAATAACAATAATGATATAAGCCTCCAAAATGACCCATTCGACAGCATTCTGTTTAGTTAAAGTTTTGTTTCTCATCAAGGAATTTGTAAGTCCGAAAAAATAGGCACTCTGTCACCTCTGATGTCATTTTATTTCAATTTACAGAAATTGTCGGTGTGGATTTTTCGTTTCGAACGAACCGGATACTGTGGACCTATCGACTTCGAAGAATATCGGCACCGCGGATGCTCCAGTGTGGGTTAGTCGTGGAGGTCTCATGTCACTGGAGAATGAATCGGACTTTAAAAGAGTACGGTACCAAATTGTTGTGGAAATTGCTGATCGCACCTGCTGATATCATTCGAGTTCGCGCGGTGAAACAAGGATCTGTCGGATTTGCTAAGCTGTTTGGCAGCAAGTGCATCAAGGTACTCTATAGTAAGATATCCAACTGAAACTATTAACGGCTCATTTTGCATTTTGCACGAGTAATTTTTTAAGGCTTTTTCCAAAATACTGACTAACGTTAACACATTTCTACGATTCAGATACTATGAGAGAAGCTATAATTGAAACTATAATTGGAACTGTATTGATAGCATCTTAAGTTTTTGAAATTATCTATATAATATTTATTTTTGAAGAATCTATTATTATCTAAATGACCATCCCCGTAAATAAATTGAAATTCCTTAGCCCAACGTTTCTCGCTACAGGTCAGCTATCCATCGTCCGAAACAACACTCGGGAATATTTGCACACTAAGTGGGACCGAGAAATGCCAACGAAGAAGCATCTCAGGAGAGTGTAGTGCAAGGCCTTCAATGACCGGATGCGTCCTTCGTATTCTTACGATAAATGATATCCTTAGTTTGCTTTACTAACGATATTTATTGCCTTTTATAGTAAGCATCGAGTTGTGCTTTAGACTTCATCTTCATGGTCATGTTGGACACGCCCAACAAGTCCCCATATCCAATCATGATAGTTCTTTAACTCACGAGTATCATACTTAGTTTGTAACTCTGTCCACTCTATTAACCCTATTCTGATGTATGTGCCATTTACCTTCATTTCTATAGTTAAAACTTTACTATATANTATTAACCCTATTCTGATGTATGTGCCATTTACCTTCATTTCTATAGTTAAAACTTTACTATATAATAATGTGTTTTATTATTTCTACGGCAGTTCTACTTCTTCTTTCCTTTCTTCCAGTTTATTTCTCTAACGGTCTTTACTATCAGTCTAATAAACTTGTTAACTATCCAACTGACGGTTGGTAGACCTAACAGTCACTACATACTGCTTTTTTAACCCATCAAGTGTCTCTAATACGCGTCGGCAAAGTGTTTTCGCACCTGACATATAAATAATGTAAATGTAATGCATTCGTCGTGACACGTATAAAACTTTTTAATGCGAAAAAATGGAAAAAATGTTACGTATTTGTCTATTTTTTTCCGGATCGGTTATGAGTTTTTACGGACAAAGTTTATCACCCGGCAAATTCAAGACAAAATATTTCAAGCACAATTGTCCGCAGGGTAAAAAATGTCCGGAACAGACATCTAATGTACTAAATTAAGGGTTACATTTTTGTCCGGGAAGATATCCCGCAGAAAGTGTGGATTTTTATTCGTGCCGAATTCGGCACATACAAAAATTTGTATTAGGGTTTGCATTTGTCTATACTCGTATACTCCTGTAGCTCTGTTTGGAGATGTGGCAGTACCGGCATTATATCTGTACATCATGCAACTTTCATTTTTTAGCTTTCTTTTCTTGACGGACCGTATGTACAAAAAAACGTGTTTATTTTTCAGCTACTATAAAGTAACAAATGGCAAACCGAATCAGTTAGTTATGATGAGAAGGTGGAGGCTCTGTAGAGCTGAGCTTTATTTTTTTAGTCGTGTTTCCGGCGCCTTATTGCGAGAGTTTCTTCTGAGCATGCTCAAGCTTGAACTTTAATTTGTTATCGTTTTAATTAATCAATATGAGCGTCTGTAATTGCATGTCTCAAAATAAGCAGACAAAACACGTTCTGACGTCTGCGACGACGCGCCGATCAAATTGCGTTTATTCCCGTAAACATTTACGAAATGCAAAACTGGAAAAATCCTGATTTTTCTTAACCTCTGTAATAATTGGTAAACTGTCGATTAATATGAAAACTATCATTATAGAACCATCAATGCTTCGATATTTTGGTACCATGCCCCAGCTATCTTCTTTCAGTTAAAGGAAAGATACGGTTACTAATGAAATATTTGATTACTGAATACTTCGATCGTATCTTTAGACCATGAACGGAAATCGAATTGTTAATGGCCACTGACAATTCTATCACGAAGGACTTGTAGTTCATCCATCTCACAAAGGAATTGCAGTTTAATGAATCCGGAATAAATCCCATGGGGCAATCAGCGAAAGTTCTACGTGAGAAACAGACATTCCGCAATTCAGAAGTCCTTACTTTATTCCCTTGTCCAAGATGTAAATACTCAATTGTCTTTTAAAAAATAATTTCTACGTCAATGCCAAAAGCAACCTCGGTCAAGGATAAAACCGCCATGTTCTCCAGGGGAGTGCTTCATTGTTTTGTGACTTGCATTACTCTGCTAGAGATTATTATTGGTTGTAACGCTTCAGCCCGACATATCGAGATCATTACCATCTTACCGTACAATTTTACCGTTGATCTAATTGACGTGGCTCCAGCTATGGATATTGCTCTGGACAAGGCCCAGGCTGTCCATCAAAATAAACTCAACATTACTATGAAACATCTCTTCAACCCTTCATGGCGTAGCTGTGACGAGGTCGCATCACAGAGTGTATCGATGCTTTCGGAGTATGTGTACAACAGTAAGCGTTCGGCAGATTGCTATGCTGTAGTCACAACAGGTAAGGATACTTTATTCAAATGCTAATTTCACTCATTTAGAATTTATTTTAGATTTTAGATTTTAGAATAAGCGTCTCAGCATCACCTGCACATCAATTTGATAATTATTCTAAGGTTTCCGCTCAGCAGAAATTTCGTCGCCAAAACTAATTCAGTTAGTTAATAAAAATAGATTAGTTTTGCATTGTTAAACTAATTTCGGTTGTGCTTGAATTTTCATTGACTCTTGGCGACTTTCGCGCAAAAACCAAAAAATCAGAAACTACCAATGCGTTCATCGCATCTCATTAGGGGGAGAGCCTAGTTGCATTGTATAGTTTGAAATTACGATGACAGAAGAGTACTTTCTATGCTTTTCTATGCTAAATACATCTACCTTTGCAACGTATTAATCTCCACATGATGTTTTTGTTTTCTAGGTTGTGCCGACTCTTCTGGAATTGCGAGTTTGGCCAGAGGTGAGCCTGCCACCCATTTTTCACCCATTCCCCCTCCCCCCCATGTACACACTGTATTCATCTAACTAGTCACCATATAATGGTGGAAATGTTTATCTTGATTACCCAGGACATGACCGGCTACTGTTGTCAAAGTTTGTGTATTCAGAAGTGTACACCCGTACTTCGTATGCAACCTATTGTGAAACTTGCTTTGCCGTTGTGATTTGTTTCTTCATTTACAGTTCCTTTGCGAGTAATAGCTTCCTGGATCCCGGCATCGGTTCGCCTACAGCCATTGCCTTGATGGGCACGTACGTGGGCTACGCTAGGGTAGTCCTGGAAATCATGTCGTATTATTCGTGGTACCACGCAACAATTTTGCTGGAGGGCAAGGCTGTCTCACCCTATTACAAAGGCTTAGCTGCTCAATTAGTGGCCAGCTCCAGGGCATCGCTTGAACCGTTTCTATTGGAGATATTGACGATTGTAGACAACTCCAATGTGACTATCAAAGCAGCCCTTGAACACGCCAAATCGAGAAGCAGAGGTCAGACTTTCAAGACCAACCTACAGCACCCTGTAAAATATAGTCACAACCATCTTTAATTGTTAATGATTTCAGTGTTAGTATTGCTTAGTATTGGCAAAACCGCTCTAAACATTCTGGTACGTGGCATAGGCATGTTTCAGTTTAGAATAATTGAATAAAATGCTAACAATTTTACGCTGTTTTTTGCAGAAACAAGCCCATGACTTGGGTTTGGCTAACGGTGAATACGTGCGTGTATTACAAACACTTGAAACGAGCAATAATGACACTGACTTGATTTTATAATCACGCGGTTCCGCTACAGGTCTTCTTCAATGTGCAACCTTCCCAAATGGAAGAGTATGGCACAATCGGACAATTTGCGCACCCTTTTGATGACTCGGTATGCAAATGGCTTCTGTGTGGTACCCTGTAGCAGTGACAACTAAATGAAGGAGAGCCCGGGAATCTTGGTTCCCATGGCATTTAATTTTTGTTCTAAAAAATCTGGCCTGAAGCCGAAATCTGAGCTAAACTTGAGTAGACACTGAAACTTGCCTCTAGATCGCCATAGACTCCATTGTTAAGGACGTCAAAGAGCTGGCATGAGGCCTCAAAGGCTACTTTGTTAAGGATTTCAGTCTAGTCTTCGTTAGGTCCACTTTTTTTAGAAAATGATGGCCCGGGTCAATGTTGGGTCCATTTTTCTTGAGACGATTTTCATAGGGGAAATCCAGAATGACTCGGCTTTATAATTTTTTATTATTGTAATAATTGTAATGATTTTCAAAATTAATTTCAACGGTCAGTATATAAAAGCTTATTTAATATAGTATAATTCTATTATTGAAACTAATTTTATAAACTGATTTTCGAGAGGGATATTATAAAAATGTGTTAAAATAAATCATTCTGCCAAAATAAAAATGTTACTGTCAAAGTCAGGAAAAATGGATCTTGCATTGTTTACTCAACTTTAAAATTCTGTCAAGAAAAGTTGTCATATCCTGACTGATAAAATTAGTTTTGAAAATCATCATAATTATAACTCCACTAAAAAAATATAAAGCGGACACCTTTTGTGTTCCCCCTCTGAAAATCGTCTTAAGTTAGCATCAGAACTCATCTCGCTCCTGCCCGGTAGTACAAGATACACTGTCGATTGGTGAAGTTTTTGCTAACTGTTTCTTTTTTGTACAGCTTGCTAGGACATTTCAGTCCTTGTTCTTTGTGACTTACCGTCCCGGAGGTGACGAACTGCGCAAACTCAATTCGGCCATTACAAAGAGATCTGCCGAGGCGTACAACTTGAGATACGACGAAGGACATCTGGTATGCAGAACTTGCGGTTTATTTTCTGCAAACCAGAACGTGAATAATCCTCTTCCGACTTAGCCGCTTGATCTACCGCCCATCAAGTCATCATACGAAGCCGTAGAACTCTTTGTAATGGCAGCAACCGCGAGGCCCAATCAGACGGTATGCGGAGGCCTTGATTTGATACGGACGATGGTGAACAAGACGACGCGATTGTCGACAGGGGATGTCTTCATTTCCGCCGATCGATCGCGCAATCTCGATCTAAACATTTTTGGCTTCAACGTGACAACCAGAACTATGCAGGTAGACCAAGTAGGGTCTACAAATAGCATGGGAGAGGAGTCAAAGATGGCTATTTTTTCATGGGTCATCTTCCGATTAGGAACTGGAGGGGTTTTGGCATTCGATTACTAAATACTGACATCCTTTGTTGGCGTTCCTCAGAGGCGTGACGGGGGAATTACGGGGTGTGCCGCTGCCGGAGGAGGGGGCCACTTTTTAATTTTTATTTGTAAGAAAAGCTGCCTCCCCCAAAACTCCGTTACGCCTCTGGCGTTCCCTAACTTGTTTTGTTGTGTGTGAAAGTATTTTTGCATTTTTTGAGGTCATTTTTAATTTGTGATAATAAACTGCTGCCACTAGGATATTGGGGTTCTCCTGCACCACTGCTCTTACTTTCAGTATTTGTTTCATATGACAGAACAGTATAACACAACTGATTTTAAATTTAAATTTATCCTCTCTTGTATGATTTCATTCATTTGCGAAGCTTAATGCAGCATTGACAGATAGTGCGATCAGATGTGAATCAGATCACTGTTTTGCTAGATCATTGGGACTTACACGTGGGCCAAGGATAATTTGCAATGGAGTGACACTCGGAAAATCACTTGGCTATCCAAAACTGGCGTTCCGCCACGGGATGTTCCTGTTTGTGGCTTTTCCGAAACAACCGGAAGTTGCGCAGAATTGGGTAAGTTAAATTTTCTCGGTACCGAAATATTAATACCTAAATATGGGAACAAAAATATAGGGAATTTGGAGCAGGAGCGCATGTCACTTTTATTTATGTTTGTTCAGTGGTTTCTGTTAGAGCCGTTGCAATCGCGGGGGCATTTACGTTACTCCTCTTTCTTCTGGGATCGGCATTATACTTGAGGTAAGCCATGCGCGCCGTGGTTCAGCATAATTACTAGTCAAATCTTTTCAAATGGTCCAATTACAGATGGCAACGGGAACGGCTAGGGAGTGACTGTCCCCGGTGGCAGCTGGATCCCGTATTGTTACATGACCACCCCACGCTGCTGTCCATACACGAGCGTGAACACACGCAATACTATCTTACAAAATACCATGGGCTTCTTTATTGACCTTGGCAATATCCGTACTTCCAAAGTTCCCGTAGTTGAACCGAACATTGTGTTATTAGCAGAGGCGTTATGGGGATGCACTGGGGCAACTGTCACTACCTAATTAACTCGAATAGTTGCGGGAGCTTTTTTCATCTTTAATAAATTCGGCAAGGGGGAGGGCTGTTTTTTTTTCATTTTGTCACTAGTAAAACGAGCCGGAAGTCATACTTGCCCCTTAAAATGTGGGAGGCCTAAAGTTTTTATCTGTTTTCAAAATTTCTCCCCTCCGCTCATGCCCCCCGAAACGTCCATCTAACCTCTGGTTATGAGAGTATCTTTCAAACAGGCAGCGTTCCAGTCTGATTTTTGTCTAACCGTGCTCACAAATGCTCATGATTTAGGCAAACGCTAATGCTGCTTTGAAGAATGACGGATGAAATTTTAGACCAACTGTTTTCTAGTAATGTCGGAGCAGCTCTCAACCTTCTAATCAGTTATGAGGCTACTGACAGAGAATAAGCACTCAAGCAATGTGGAAATCATCAATAGCGGCATCATGTTCGGATTGATGCGTCAGTTGTGTGCCTACTGTCTAGTTGTAAGACATACCTACCGATACACTGTATGCACAAACTAGCTTGCATGTGGGTGCGAGAAATCGCAATCACGCACTGATCGTAATAGATTGTTGTCGCAATTAGACGAGATGAGATTGCTCGTGATTGCACAACTCATACGATTTGGCCCCTCCCCGAAAACCCTCGAGGTTCTTCCGGGAAGGGTTTTCCCATTCCAAAACAAGTAGCAGTAAAATAAATTTACGTAAACATGGGTCTCAGTTGTCCATTGATCATTACACTCATTCGACATTAATTTAAGCCATCATTCCAACTAAAATCAAGAGCAAAATTCAGCATGTCTTTACATGACGTTCTGTATTTTACTACGGTTTCTTTGATGGTGATGCATCTTCATGGCTTCACTGTAACCTCACGACACATCGAAATCATCACTCTGATGCCGTACAATTTCAGCGTGGACCTTCTTCACATGGCTCCGGCTATGGACGTTGCCATTGAGAAGGTTCAGGCTTCCCACCATGACATTGGCATTACCATGGAACATCTTTTTAACACATCCTTTCGGAGTTGTGACGAAGTCGCATCCCAGAGCGTGTCCATGCTCTCGGAGTATGTCTACAATAGCAAGCGCTCTACGGACTGTTACGCCATACTGACAACAGGTATTCAAATGCGAAATGTTCTTTAGTAAGGTTTTCGTGTTTCGTTGATTAATGATCTTGTTAACCAGTGAGGTTGTATCCTATCAAAATATTTTTTCAGTGGTCTGATCATTGAATTTCAGCATTTACGCTAATAATTGATCGAACTAAGCATTTGGAAAGTCAAAATCACAATAGAACATTACATCTCGATAAGAACTATTAGGAGCTTAACCGGTAGTATGCTTTCAAGCAGAACTTCTTCACTTCTGGTTCCTGCGGTTTGTTCTCTGTATTTCTTGTTAAAACTAGTTTTGAGATGATCCTATCCGTGACGGACGGACTTGGTGGGGGGTGGGGAGGGAGATTTGTTTCCATTTGTTCTGAATGCAAATAAAATTAAAGTTGCGGGCAGCCCTGTTGCAAAAATGTAGAAAACAATTGAGGGCCTCTTATAACCCCATTTGGGGGCATGAAGTTTGTTCCCCTTGACTGGTGAAATAGAATAGTCAACTAACACCTCCAGCCACGAATAAATAAATATGAAAACTCCTTCCCCCTCCAACCAATCGAACTAATTGGTCAGCGGCACTCCCAGTGCCCCCTTGTGCTTCAGATCCTATTCGCGGTTGCGCCAAAACTTACTGGACAGATGGGAGGGGTCAACCTTGCAGAGGGTCCCAGCAAAGTGCAGACAGTTTCTTTAAAACAATAACACCGAAAAACTAGAGTATCCCGACCACTTATTTTTCAACTTTCAGATCAGGAAATAGTTTAAATTTGCTGAAATTGAGTTTGAATGTAATCTGATACTTACCCGGGAAGAACTAATTGAAATGGTCTGAGTGGCGTTGTTATAGCGTCAGAAGAGCCTTTATTTTCAGGCTTTTTACATGCTGAAAGGGTTGCCAATATAATCGACTTTTTCAGTCCCACCTGGCCCGACGTTGCCCGTATAAGTCTCATAATGATCGCAGATGTATAACACATTCTAATTAGTGGACAAATAAAGAAAGGAAAGCCATCAAACTCTAGAGCAATTGAAACTAAAACACATTAGATATGAATAACATCATCTTTATTTTGCAGAGCCCCAATCTATAAATCAGTGTCTTTTTTGCTTTACTTTGCACAGGAATAAAGAACAATATTGTTAAAATGGCATCCTCCTCCTCCTCCTTTCTACTCACTGAAACAATAAGGAAAAGATTGCATAAAAATCAAAAACTTGGCAGCCATTCTGATTATCCCACAGGGAGAAAATGTCTAAAATATCGACCATTATTAAAATTGCAGGTGTGTTGGCTATATCTTCACTAAATTTTGTCTGATTCTTTGAGCGAAGGACTCTTTATGGGTTCAGCTATTGCAGCTGTAGAGTTTTAAACTGCTGTGTTTAGGGTTGATTTCTAGATAAAAATGTCTCACATTTATCCAAGCCCTCGGGTTGCGTTCGATTTCGTTTAGGCTGTGCCGACTCCTCTGGGATTGCCAGTTTGGCAAGAGGTGAGTCTAGCTTGACGGAGCTCACATTCCCACGTGGTCTTGTCCAATTTGTCACGGTACTGTAATAATGCCCAGGATGTCTTTTTCCGATTACGCAGGACGTGACTGGTTGCTCTTTTCAAAGTAAGGGTTCATTTATTTGTTAGTACATTTTCCCGCAGTGAGCGTAATTCGCGTCTAATCTTTTATCATACTGTCACGCAACTTCCGACCTCATATTTTTCAGCTCCATGGCCAGTAATAGCTTCCTCAACCCCGACATCGGGTCACCCACTGCTGTCGCCCTCATGGGCACCTACGTGGGCTACGCCAGGGTGCTTCTGGAAATCATGTCGTATTACGCATGGTATCATGCCACCATTTTTGTGGAGGGCAAGGCGTTGACGCCGTTCTACAAGTTTCTGGCATCTCAATTGATGACCAGCTCCAGGGCGTCTGTCAAACCGTTTACCTTGGAACTGTTGACGATGATAGACAACTCCCATCTGACCGTCAAAGCAGTTCTTGAACGCGCCAAATTACGAAGCAGAGGTAGTTTCATCGCTCCCCTTCATTTTGTGTGGCCTAAAAATATAGTTAATTCACGTTTTGGTTTTAGTGATAATATTGCTAACTCTCGGCACTACAGCCGTTCAAATTCTGGTATGTATTAGAAGCTTACCGTACATACCGTCGATCCAGAATTGATTGCACTTTACTGTGACATTTCGATTCATATTTCGAAGGGACAAAAGGTGAAATTAATTCTAGTAATAATGTTGTGCTCGATTTAGAGACGCGCTAATGATGCGAGTATGGCTGACGGCGATTACGTAAGTACATGCGTACTGTGTAAATTTCATACCAAGGAGACATCCGGCACCAGGAATAGCATCAAATGACGAAAAGCTACAGTATGATTTGATTTGATTGTCATTTGATCATTTGATCATTTGATTTCTTATCACTCCTTTATGTCATGAAACATGATTTCATTTGAATTTGACATTTGACATTTGATGCCATCCCTACCCGTTATCGATTTAAAATCGAATTTGAAGTGGATGGGTGTCAAAAATCTTGGAATCAAACGTTTTCCAAAACAAACGATGTTTTTATAGTGTTGGGATGTAGGGTAAATTCGTTAGGGAGATCTGGAAGCTTTCGATTTTGTTCCTGCCGATACCAGACCTCGAAGGCCGCTGAAATATTTTTCTAAAATCTTCATTTTAAGTCCACTATTTGCAAAACAAAATTCAGGGAAATCGGGGTGTGATGGCCCGTTCCGAC
Organism: Hypsibius dujardini; assembly: GCA_001579985.1. Lineage (NCBI taxonomy): Eukaryota > Metazoa > Tardigrada > Eutardigrada > Parachela > Hypsibiidae > Hypsibius > Hypsibius dujardini. Next base: position 15,683 of record LRSR01002825.1, read on the forward strand.
CCCTTGTGAGATCTATGATTACTTGCTTAATCTCACAGGTCTTCTTCAACGTACAGCCTTCGCAGGTGGACGAGTACGGTACAATCGACCATTTTGCCTACCCATTGAATGATTCGGTACAGAACAACCTAATATGATCCGCCATTAAAGGGACTGCTATCAAGGGGAGGAGCCAATATATCAGCAATTTCATTGACAGGTTTCGAGGATCTATCAATCTCTGTTCTTTCTTACCTACCGCCCTGGTGGTGACGAGCTGAAGGCACTCAACTCGGCCATAATAAGGAGGTCCGCTAATGCATATAACGTCACTTACGCTGATGGACATCTGGTACATCGAAGCACTAAGATCTCATTGAATCACGGAGCATCGACATCATATCCAAATTTTGTCTTTCTGCCACGTGTAGCCCCTGGATTTGCCACCCATTAAATCATCATACGAAGCAGTCGAGCTGTTCGTTAAGGCTGCAACCGAATTAAAACATCTTTCCGATGAATGTGGAGGCGTCAATCTGGTGGGAAAGTTGGCGAATCGGACTGCCCGACTGTCGACAGGGGATGTTCTTATTTCTGGCGATCGATCGAGGAACCTTGATCTCAACATTTTCGGCTTCAATACAACTACCGGTACTATGCAGGTTAGCTACTCGGTATTGTCATAATTTAAGGATTGTTCGGTAGGGTACCTAAAGCAACAAGTGGTGACCGAACCGCTATACTCCTTCTCACTTTTCCCATCTCACTCTTCATTCACCTACAGGTAGTTCTCAAAGTCAGTTAACACTGTCAAACGTTTTTTTGATAAACTAAATCATTAGAAAAAGTCATAGTGGCATCAATATTTTTCATCACTCCATGCAGAAAAAACTGAAAGCTAAACTGAAAGCTCACTGCCAAACGTTTTTTGATAAATTGGATCATTAAAAAAGCCGTAGTAAAAACATCAATATTTTTCATCACCCCATGCAGAAAGAAACTGAAAGCTAAACTTATGAGCAAATTGCAATGAATGCGGATCAACCGCGGAGTATAGATTATGTTGGTTGAAAAATGGTATAAGTTATATTATTAAAAATGTTGTAAAATATGTTAGATGTTTTTGCTAGATCATCGGGACTTACATGTGGGCTAGCGGTAATTTGCACTGGAGCACCGATCGGCAGATTACTTGGCCAGGGATAAACGGCACAGCACCACGAGACGTTCCTGTTTGTGGCTTTACCGGGATAGACGGAATTTGCGCAGCGTCTGGTTAGCATTAGTCCATTATGAAATGAAAAATCGTTCGTGAACACGGGCACGAAGAATATTGCTTCAACTTTTAATATTTTGTCTCATAGTGATATCCACAAAAAATGTGGCAGTGGCCGCCGCACTGGCTTCCATGCTTTTTCTGACAGGATCAACCATTTGTTTACGGTTAGTTCGACACGTGTCACCATTCATCACAAACAATTTTGCGTGTGCACTACAAATACGCGTTTCAGTTACCAAGGTGTGGCAATCCAAGCACATCCCTCGAAGGCCCCCTTTAAAGTACAGCGGGGTCTGGGCCCCTGGCACTGCCATTTGATTTAAAATTTTACTTTTAAAAAAAATACTTTTGAGGCTGAGGTAAAAATTAAGATCTAAATATAATAAATATGTAGAACGAAGTCAACAAAAAAATGCATTTCATGCATATACTAAAGTAAACCATCTATTATTAATTTTATTCCTACATGATTTTTTGTGAAAATACAAAATTTGAATCGAATGGCATTGCTAGGAGTTTAGATCCCGTTGAACTCTCAGGGGAGTTGTTTGGGTTACCGCCCCTCGGTAACGAAATGCGCCTTTCCAGGATTAGTGGTACCTGTACCTGCTATATTAAATTGGTTGTTGAAACAGGTGGAACTGGGACCGTATAATCAATCCAAATGACAACCATACGTGGCAGTTAAATCCCGTGCTACTACATCATCATCCTACACTACAATCCGTCCACGAACGTGAACATACGCAATATAATCTTTCAAAATATCACGGGCTCCTTTACTAAGGATTTTGACAAATAGTAACTATAATTACCCTCAGCCTTCAAAATGCAAATTTACTAATTAAGCTGTCACATATTTTGGTTTTCCGGAAGTGAATGTGCACTGAAAATACAACAATTTTAGGCCAGATTTGTTAGGCGATCTATGGGCCAAATTTAATGGCCGGTTCCTAAAAGAGCACAGAAAACTACTTGGCCGCCTCGTTATGGATGGGGTTTAGCTTTGGGGTGCCTGCAATGTACTTACAAACCGATTATGCATCATGCCATCGGTGCCCCGCTTGCAGGAAAATCTGCCTCAATAATTAGCACCCTTTGCAAACCTAACCGTCCCACAAATATCTTCCGGCAATCACATATCCACACATGTAACCTGTATTACACTAGAATTTTCTCACTCAATCTTAAGAAATGATCCGACAAAGGCACTCTTGACCAGATGATTTACACAACAAAATCATAATATAACTGCTTTCGAATTTCGGCAGGCCCAGACAGTCTATTCTCTCTTCGACGAGCTCAACCGATAATCATTTTGTCTCTCACCGATAACTTTGCCAGATGGTCATAGGTGCTTTTATGTTTGCCGCGTTCAATTCAAAACTGAGGTAAATGAATTCAACATTCAACATTGATTTTCTTATTTTTTGGGGTTTCCCAATCAATATATATATGATTATGTTTTCCTCATAAAAGCCTAGCATTGAGCTACAACGATCATGAAATTTGTGTGGATTTTATTGCTTGCAACCCTCCTCACTGTCAGCATCATCCCTATCGTGCTCGGCCAGCAGTTAGTCCTGGCCAAGGCCTGTGACGGACAGTGCAAAGGGCCAGCGCAAGGCGCCCAGGCATTTCAAAAGTGTTGCAGAGACAACGGATTCAAAGATCGTTCCGGGGGCTGCACGAAAGACGGCCGAGCCAACTGCTTTAACTGAAAATTTTTAATTAGAGCCACGAGTCTTTTGATTTGTTGGATTATTTTGAAGCTGCGTGTACCCGCAATGTGAACAAGATCCATCTTTAATTTTGCAGAACGAGAGCCTCCATCATTAAATCAGGTTGCCTTTTCTTTGCTTAACTTTGCACTTTGCACAGTAACAAAGAACAATATTGTTAAAAAGACATCCTCCTCTTCCGTTGTATTCACTGACACAATCAGGGAAAGGATTGCATAAAAAACAACAACTTGGCAGTCATTTTGATTATCCTACAGGGAGAAAATGTTTAAATTATCGACCATTATCAAAGCTGCAGGAGTGTTGGCTATTTCCTCACTAAATTTGGTTTGATTCCTTGAGTAAACAATTTTTATCAGAGAACCGGAGCCGGCCTATTTTTTGTAATAAAAACTTTTGTGAAAATATTGCGTCATCATGGTAAAAAATTGGCATATCTGAAAGTGTGCGCACTTTGCTGGCGGACCCTCTGTACTACTCAAGCATAACCTGCAGAATCATTCCACGATGTTTTTGGAGAATCGTTCAGTGAAAATGTGGAAAACATGGATGCGTTCTTTACAAGGATTTCAATTGCAGTCCCGTTGAAGAAATGGTAAAACGTTGTGTTTAATTTATTATTAAATGGAATATAAAGGATTAATTCACCAAGAGCTTATTACGGTACATTTGGTTGTGAATGTAATGAGCCCGGACCAAACCGGACCATCAAAACTCATGCGACGTCTCATCAAAAGTTGAAATCATTTCAACTTTAGTTTTGTGCTCCGCACTGCTTTAGGATGGGACGTCGCATCTTTTTTGCGGAGCGTTTATAATTACGCAGAGCTGAATGGCGTGATGTGAGGATCCACTATAAATTATCATTTAGACGCCCTACACGAAAACAAAAGAATTCCGCTGCATCGCATCGCGCTTCATCGACTTGACACCGGCTATAAATTTCCACAGGAAAAGCTGTACAGAGATTTAGTGCTTTTATTCATCAATGTTTAATGATCAGGTTAATATTGCTGCATTGGATGCTCAAAAATTTTCCAAAAGTTAAAAGATTTAAGTTAAAAATATAATATGCATTAGACTGATAACGCAAACATCAATAACCCTTTTCTCGGCATTTGTTTAAACAATCAGTGGCTCAGGTTCTAAATGAGCATGATTCAGAGCATGATTTCTGTATATGTCCATTCATTGTTGATTTTTTTATTAAACCAAACTTAATTTGTTCAATCAATCAAGACTTCATCACAATGCACGACATGGCCAAGCGTCATTCTTTAAATTCAGTCCCAGCGCTTATTCGCATAAATATTTTTTAAGTATTTTCTAAAATCATCGATTTACGTTTTTATTTATTTAAAAAACACTAGCTACTGAAATGCGTGGGTAAAAGTGTTGAGAAATTAAACTGAGTTTTGCTAGAGCACAAATCAAACAATTCCGTCATTGACTGGCAGCCGTATTACTCACGGTCCCGTTTACAGGTCCGCAATTCTCACCACTTGCCAGTGCATGTGCAAGACCCTGCGAGCGCTGACAAATAAACATCAACGGCTACAGCATGTAAAGCCTCATACAGATGTCATGAAAGACAGTCTCGATTGCTTTTAAATTGCAAATCGAAAGCTCTATTCTGCTGTGTCTTGTTGTGAGACAAACAATCTCCCAGTTCTATAATTAGAATGCCTGGCAGCTGTATTACACACGGCTCCGTTACAGCCCGCAATATTCACTACTTGCCAGTGCATGTGCGAGACCCTGAGAACGCTGGCAGCTGTATTACTTAAGGCTCCGTTACAGCCCGCAATATTCACTACTTGCCAGTGCATGTGTGAGACCCTGAGTACGCTGGCAAATAAACATCAAGGCCGAAACAAAAAACCAAACTTGTTCATGACTGATCTTCATAGGCTGCCGCTGCCAGTATTATGCTATACATACACTAGGCAGAGCAGAGCCCTGGCGATTCCATAAGCACCAAACATTAACGACGAAGACTCCTTCAAGTTCCCGAAAACTCCAATATCCAGGGAAGTCATATGTTATCCATTTTTTCTGTTCTTTCCAACCCTCTCTTCCGACTATATTAGTTTTCAAGCTTTCTGTCTCAGGACAATCTCCCGAAAAGATGCGATCCTGCCTGTGCTGCTCGCTGTACAATGGCTGCAAATGGGTGGCCGGATATCAATTCGTAAGTGTTGCTAAGCAGACACTCGTACCATAATCGTACTACTGTATCAATATCAGTTATTTCAACCGGTTTCATTCACCCTCTTTGCCAAAAAAGCAAAGACAAATCGCCAGTCTATTGTTTGATTTATTTTATTCTCAACAAAAAATATCTCGAGTTAAAGTAAATGATGAACAATAACTATGGTGTGCAGACTAAATAACTAAATGACTAAATATTAATCTTAACCCCAAAGGTATTTTTGGTAAGAATTAAATTTTGGATCGTATATCAAGACTCCATGTAATGTTTCCTCTTCAGCTGTCTGCATGTCTGGGTATCGTCGGTATTATCTACAGCATCGCCAGCGGTGAGACCAAAGACCCTGGTATGCGGGCCCTCGAGATCGTCCTCACAGTGGTGGTGCTCGCTCTGGCAGTGGGCTTGGTCTTTGCACTGAAGCGGGTATGCATTTTGTATCTCGAAAATATTAACAAAGTTAATCCTAATCCAAATCACACTCACATAGTCCCTGTTTGAAATGATTAGTCCCAAAATTAGTTTTCATCTTTTAAAAAAACCGTTTAATAATTTGCCTCACCAACATCATCACGAGACCATCTAACTAAAAAATGATCTCACGAGTAAAAATATCGATGTTATATTGACTGTGTTCTTAATCTGCACAGTTTTTTACAAGGAGCATTAATTTTCCTATGTTTAACATTTTTTATAAATATAGCATTGCAATTTATAAATAAGCTGCTGATCGGTTGCTGAGTTTGCAGAATAACCGTGGGCTGCTGCTGATTTGGATTATCGTGAAGGCCATCTTATTGACACTTGTAGTCCTGAGTTTGATTTACATAATCTACCTGATTGTAATTTCCTCGACCATTGACCTTGATGTATACACCTCCAACGAGGAAAGTCGCAAGGTAAGCACATGTGTCTAGCAAGTTTAGTAAAGTAAGTTAGACTAAACACTAGATGACAACAAAACTAACCCAGAATTCTAGCAATAAAATAATTAGTTTCAGAAACAAAAAATTGAGCTAAAGAATTGAGCTAGACGTGTTACTTATTGGGAATAAAAATTCCAAAAGGTATTAAAAAACTATCATTAGTCAACTGCTTTGGTTTAGATAAACTATCATTAAAAGATTATTCAGACTAATTTGGGACAATTCTCAGAACTGGAATACATAATATTTCCACTTTTTAAATTAGCTAAAAATGATTGATGATTTATTGCATTTATTTTACCAATGGGGCCTCAATAACTGGTTTTGGGCAAAATTTCAAAGTCCAAAAAACAATGGAGTATTAGATTTTCCTCGATTTCGGTTGCAAAACCTTCGATTTTTAAAAAGGATCTGATTTCACAACTTTTGTAATAACCCAATCCAAGTTTATTTTAGATTGCATTGGAATTAACAGATTATTTTCTCAATAGTGTGCTGCAGAGACATGGGTCATTTCTGAAAAGTCACTCGGAAATTTCCGGTCAGAATGACTTGTAACTCCACACCCTGGTGCTGAAATAGAATGCTCTTCATGCAATTCATACTAAATTCAATTGTGAATGGAAAAATGTCAGAAACGAGAACTCAAATCATTTCTAAAAATCTGATCGTTTACAATCAAAATAAAAAGGATTCTTTAAGTATTTCCCGGACTGTACAAATTCGCCAAAAACAAGTTCTTGAGACCGCACCGATAAGATCAGTTTTATAAATTATCGCGGATATTATACTAGTTTAAAAGAATAAAGCGAATACCTTCTGAATTCCCCTGCAAATCGTGTGCCAAGGACGAAGTAGGAGAAAAACGCCAGTTCTTGTCATCCGTTGTGGAACGGCGAGAAAAATTGCCTTCGTTTCACAATTTTAATTCTTGGATTCTGATCTTTGTGTGTAGCTCTTCCGGGAGATGAATGCAACTCTTGCAATTGCTCGTACTGTTCTTATCTTCTACATGGTTCTCATCATCCTGCATGTTATTCTCGAAGTGAGTACGACTGTTTCTTCTGCGACAAGTTGGACAAGTTGGTGTAGTGAGTTTCTTATGATTACTGGATGAGATGTGTTTTCTAGGCAATCTGCCTGGATACGGTTCGGAGCTACCGGTCAACGCTGGGGCAAGAAGGAAGAAATAACGGCTTCCAGGTGGCCTACCATGCTCCACCGGAGGATAGCAAACGCGATCAAGGCCTCGTTTAAGGCAGTTCCGAAACAATTGTCGAGAACAGCCTTACGACTTGAAAGATTTGCAGATACATATTTTTGTTACGAAGAAATACACAACTTTTAAGACAGGTCAAGCATTAAATGAATACAAATAGAGTGCATAATTGCTCCTCGCACCAACAAGCATTATCAGCCGGTTTAATTTTTGTACAATATTGAGTATAAATATATACAACGGTATATATATATATATAAATATTGGTCATCTTTTCTTTCGTTGTCTTCCATTTTTGTTCCATTGTTGATTTCGCACTGGGTCGTGCAAGCAGTGCCCATACTGTGCTTTCTCGTGCTATGTACTCTGTTTCCACCGAAAAAAACGAACTATGCTCGATCTTGATATCCCTTTGCATCCACATTTGAGGACCAGCACTTAGTTGGGGTGGCATTACGACGAGCCGCTCGACACATTATTTCCTGTGCGAGCCGTTAGAGTGGCAATGGACTGTTGAAATTTCAAAAAAGTTCATTTAGTGAAGTTTTCTTTGTTAGTTGCTCATAGCCACAACCAATTTCCTTCCAGGAAGATGCGGTCCTGCTTGTGTTGCTCCCTGTACCAAACCTGCAAATGGGTGGCGGGTTATGCATTTGTAAGTCGCCTAACACATTCCTTATTTCGCAGTAACCAACATGGTTCCTGAAAAAAAATGTACCTGAGTTTCGTTGATTAGGAGTTCTTTTATAAATCCAGCGAATTCATCTGATCGATAAGGTTTTTTAGGATATACAAATTTCACAGTATTTTCCTCTGGTTTGTCCAGGTGTCTGCGTGTCTGGGCATCTTGTCAATTGTCTACAGCATCGCTAGCGGTGAGACGAAGGGCCCCGGAATGCGAGCCTTTGAAGTTATCATGGGCCTTGTGATGCTGACTGTCGCGGTGGCCTTGGTATTTGGATTGAAACGGGTAAGTGTTTTTTTGCTACAAAAAATATTGAATTTCAAAATCATCACGATACATTAGTCAAACATGGATTGAAATAAAACAAATATGCCCTACACAATGCTGGAACCCAAAGTGCCAAATTAGCTAGATCAAGCGATGTATATGTTCACCATCACATTGAAGAGGGCTGCAACATTCATACGGCTAGAATACGATGCCGACCGAGTTAGAGCTATTCTGATATCACTCTTTACTTACGGCTCTAATTCGGTCAGCCTTGTATTCTAGCCGTATTTGTAACTGCAAATTAAAACATGAGCTTTCGGTGTTTTCACTTCGCTTCTATTTGATGTGTATCAGAAAGACCGTCGCTTGCTACTGATTTGGATCGTCGTGGAGGCCACCGTCACCGCGATCGTAATCGCCGCTCTCATCTATATAATCTACGTATATGCGAGCTCCAGTTCCATGGCTCGCGATCTTGATGCGTATGACCACGATGAAGAGCTGTGGGAACTCAAGACGATACTCGTAGACGCTCATAGGATACTCCTCCTTCGCATTATTCTTATGAGTATTCACGTTTTTCTAGAGGTTAGTACACAGTCTATCCTCAAAGGCCTTTATTAAGGGGTCTTTTAAAATGTCAGCCTCTCGGTTTAACTTGGGATGATTTTCAGAGGGGTAACCCCAAATTATTTGCTTTATGTTTCATGTTTTTTTCTAAAACTATAATTATGATGCTTTTCAAAATTTATTTTATGTGTCAGGATCTGAATTTTTTGGTAGAATTTCAACGTTGAGAAAACTCTGGAAGATACCATGTTCCCTGATTTTGATTGTAAAAACTTCAATCTTAAAAAATATTTTATTGTAAAAATGTTGACACTGTCCCTCTCCAAGCTCATTTTAAAATTGTTTGGCACTAGCAGAATTATTTTTGGATGTCAGGGGCGGAAATATATGTCATTTCTGAAATATCCTTTGTTTAAGTTTCTGGTCGCGCTCGTGAATGATCCTAGTCACGCCCCTGATCTCCAAAAAAAATACTGTTACTGTCAATCTTTTTCAAATTGAATTTTAAGAGGGACGGTGTCAAAATTCTTTAAATATAACAAATTCAGAAGATTGTAGTTTTTACATTAAAAATCAGAGAAAAATGAATATTCCAGTGTTTTCCCCACTTCGAAATTCTGCCGCAAAAAAAGTTTTCAGAGCCTGACCGATCACATAAATTTTGAGTATGATCATAATTACAGCTCTACTAAAAAAAGCGGAAACATTCTGGGTTGCCCCTCTGAAAATCGTCAAAAGTAAAGCCTCATTGGGCTCATCGAGAGGCCAATGCTTGAGCCACCTCAATGCATGTATTGTGTTAACTCTCAATGTCTGTACACATGTTGTAGATCATTTGCTTGGATGCGATTCGGAGTTACCGATCAGTGTTGGAACAAGAGGAGCAAGCTCAGAGTTTTCCGGTGACCTACCACATCCCCGTGGCGGACAACAAAGTCGATCATGGACTAGTTTGAGGTTATGCCGAAAGGCGTTTTTCTGTCATGGCTCCAAAAGTATTGCGACTTTAAATACATGTACCATGAAAGGGTGAAAAATATAGTCGATTATTAACTAAAACCCAATTGAAAAAAACCTCAAAGCATAACTTGAAATCTTTGGGGAAATTCCATGACATTGAACTATGCTCGCCCCGTTTCAACGTGTCTTTTTTCGAACGTGTAATGGCGCTAAAAAATCTTTTGAATTGACATCTAGTTTTTATAGTTTTGGATCTTGCGGAATGTACCATATTCCTGCAAATGAAACTAGCTTTTTATGTGCCAACCTCTGGCCATATTTTTTTCACCAGCATCTACGTGTTAAATTAAAAAAGAGATCCACTATGCATGGATTCAGCGCAGCCTGCGCGATTAAAGACGACGTACGAGCGAGTGTGACCTGACCGAAAACCAAAGATCGCACTGCGACGACGTCTGGTGCCAATCTCACGACAGTACAACAACGATGGATCCAGATTCCAAGTTTCCTTTCCTTTAGACAGTTCTCTTAACCTACGGGAAGATATCTTTTAAAACTTGAATACGGAACTTCACAGTTTCCTCATGTGATTATGAGATAATCATATTCACTATCCCACCCTAGGACCATTCCGACGACGGTTGCCAGAGTGATGCTAACTGCCAGACCGATTCCCAATGCCCAATTATGCTTTGCTGTGCCTATAACAATAATCGGACTAAACTTCGATGGTTA